>JAVXUL010000003.1:979482-998031 GCA_035590515.1 Trichilia minutiflora | reverse complement strand
TTATATCTCAGATTGTATGGTCAATCCTTACCTATAATATAATCAAGGACTAAGATATGCAAAATCGATAACCAATATTAGAGGTACACAAGGCCAAAATTTAAATCATGACTCACAAGGCTAAAATCAGTAAAAATGGCTTAGAAGGCCATATTAGAAAAATATAGCACACAAGATCAAATAATCAAATCACGGTTCCCAAAACCAAATAACAACATTGACACATAAGGTAAACATAAATAATCATGGCTCCCAATGCTAAAACAATAACATTGGCACGCAAGGCCCACATAAATAATCATGGTTTCTAATGTTAAAACAACCACATTGGCACTCAAGATTAACATAAATAATCATGGCTCCCAATACCAAAACAACCATATTGGCACGCAAGGCCAAAATCAATAACCATCATATTATAAAACATTAATACTTAGGCCATCAAACCTAATCAAATTATGTCACAAATCAATCATCATCTTGTAATAAAACATAATAGGCCTCTACCCTCAATCGCACACATAATCAACGAATCGCAACCATTGCTTATATATGCCACAAATAAGGGACCATCTTAGTTATCATATAATAATTATAATTATCGCCTTCTCATTATAATTATATTATAGTTTCTATTATCGTAAGGCATGAAATATAAGTTTTTTAATAAAAGTGTTTAAACAATAAAATAACAAAGTATAAAGGAGATAAGGGTATATCTACTCACGCATAGGAAAGGTATATACTACTTATAACTTTTTCACTTCGCTCCTCGATCCTTCCCTCTAGTATTCGATGCCTATAAATATATATCAATATTCACATTAATAATTAATCTCAAATAATCATATAATTATTTCCATATGCCATATATCGTTTACTAACCCTGATCTATGAATCAACACTCAATGACCAGCATACTTTTATTCTATGATAATTTTATAACCAGGCATCAATTTTGAACATTCTATATACTATTGTAAAGTTCAGATATAAGGCTATAATTTTTATGAAGAAAAATTTTTCAAATTCAGAATGTATCAATACAAAAATTCACTAAAGTTGAGTGTCATATATTCACATCTCAATCTGTGCATCTTTACAAAAATTATCATAACTTTTTAAATACTTAACAGAATTTGGTAAGATTTGAATCATCTTAAAGGACACATCTAGGACTTCAATTTGATATCAAGCATACTATAAATGAATATATGAGATAAAAGTTATAAACCTTGAAATTAGCTTTATAAACATTACCATTTTTAGAAAATTTGACTTATGTTAAAAACTTAAATTAATAATGCTAAATCGTCTTACATGTATCCCAAATCCACTTATTTCTCACTTAATGTATCAATATCATGCTTGGTACTTCATATCCTTAATGAACCGTGAAACCCTATTTTTATAAATCATTGATAAATATAAATCAAACTCAAATTATACTTAAAAATTTACCACATACCTCAATATGAGCTTAAAAGAACATTCTCTTCATTCTTAGCAGAAGATTTTATGTTTTTGTCATAACCCCAATAAGCTTTAGTTACTATTTTAATGACGTTTCTAGCAATATAAGACCATAATGAGGTTTTCCTTGTCGACACAAGTTCAACGGTGCAAACGACATGGCAATTGGACAAGTATTTATAAGTTATGATCGAATAATCTTTCTCTCTCTCTCTCTCTCTCTCTCTCTCTATTGTATTTTCTTTCTCAAAAATAAAAGAGACAATAATAGAGAAAAAACTTTGATCTATCCCTTACCTTTGGCCTCTATTTATAATGTCTTATACATTTACAAAATTATCCACAATAATTTAAAAGAGAAAATATTCCATAAAAGGCAAAATGGGCTTTTTACATGGTGGATATTTATCAAAATACTATTGATACGTACAGATATGCAGAAAGTATCGATACTTTCATTCAAGAATATTGATACATTCTATTTTAAGGCTCAAGATATGGATACTTTTCTCTAAAGTATCGATACTTTCTTAAACATCGATATTTTTCTTTGTTATTTTTATTATGACGCACTCCTATATAGCTAAGTATCGATACTTTTGTCAAAGGTATCAATACTTATGTTTATTGTATAGTAAATATTGATATTTGCTTAAAAATAATGTGTTTTTATGAAAATTATCGACACATTTAAGCTGAGTATCGATACTTACTCTGGTAGCAATTATCATTAAAATTTTTGTGTTTTGATGCCATTTTCTCTCTCGTCCAAAGTCCGATTTCACTTTCGTTTCTTTCTATAGAATCATATTTCTGCCCTCTTCTGTAAAAATAAACCTTATATCAAAATTTCATCCCAATCGATACGAATTTAGGTTGAAAGTATAAGTGTCCATCCAAAATTCTTATAAAAATTTGACAATGACCCGGTTCATTGTTGGCTTCGATTCTCTCTTGACTCAAATTTAATTCATTTCATTCGTATTTAAATCCTCTTTAATTAAAAATAAATAGCTCATCATTTGAATTTTTCAATCAATAGATATTTAACTCAAAAGCTTATATGTGCAGTTAGAATCATACAAACACTTTTTACTTAATTTCATCTAAAACTTATCAAATCACTTAATAATCATCAATACGAGCCTATTAATTAATAATATACCCAAATACAAAATTTTTTAAAATAATAAAAATACCCTTTTAAAATAAAATGATTAAAATATTCTTAAACAAAAAATATAGAGCATTACAAAAAAATAAAAAATTAAAGAAGTTAACTTGACAAGATATCACAATACTCAAATATTAAGAAAATTTTATTACGAAAACATAAAATAGATGGATAAATCCCCAAGTATTTGTCATTCCCTAATTAAAAAATTTAAAACCTATTATTGGTATGAGAATTGTCTATGAACCCTCCTCACAGCCAACGTGGAATGACTCAGCTGGTGAGGTGTGAGGGCGATGAGGCTGCTGTTGGACGGTGACTAAAAGCGTAGCTGTTTTTGGCGAAGTTTCACCTTCTAAGCTTGCAAAATGATAACACCTTCGGAGTGACGTCGGGTGGGGTTTTCGACAGAAAAACTCCGATGCCTAAGTCAAAAAATAATGAATGAAAGAAATGTTGTTTCAGTGAACATGGAGAAAGAAAATCGAAAATGGCGAATACAAAAAAAAATGTTGAGGAGAAGAAAGTGATATTACCTGATCTTTCTCAGCCCCAAAGTGTTTCTTCCAAAAGTGTCAAAAGGTCTAAAAAAGGTCTCCAAAAGTCCTCTTTTCGTAGAAGAAGCTGCCTTTATATAGTGCCCCCTCTAACAGTGACTTAGAATCAAAGAATGAGAATGATGGGATGTCTGTCATGGAATAGTGTATAGTCGAATATCATTAATGATGCTGACATTTTAATAGGTTGTAGGCCTGACACCGTTCCATCACCTGAAAATGGTCAGAGGATAGGACATCCCTTGAGAGGCTGGTTTGGTTCCTAGGACAGAGAATGTTTGCAAAACCTATCTGTTTGATGCCTGGGCAAAGACATGTAGTTGATGACTGAGAGAAAAAAACCCTGAGAAGAAATTTATGTCACCCTGAAACCTGAGATGGTGAAATCATGAGGCGGTGAAATGCTTGGTATAATGGGATTCCTAAGATGGGGGATTCCTAAGATACGGGATATCTGAGACAATCACTTAATTACCTGTCATGTATCTTATTGATAGGGTATTTATATATCAGATCTACATTTTTTCTAAACACCTATATTTATAATACTACTTAGGTATCAACTTTCTCTTGTAAGAGGTCTCTAATTATAAATATTCTCAAAATGCGGTTATCAAAACTTATTAAAAATGTTTTATTCATTTTAAATTTTCAATAGGTGTTTAGTATTAATGAGTACTATTTTAGTTTAATTTGTAACGTTTTGTGCATGTTAGGTTTAGATTGGAATAAGCTTGACTTGTTATAGGTGTTAATATAATATTGTCACATTAGTTTTTATGAAAAATTCTGTATAAATATTTATATTTTCAGAGTTAGTATTTATATTAATGGGCTAATTGTGTTTTTATTTCAGGAAAAAAAAAATTGACACGGACTTGCATGAATATTTTGTCTTGACCATCTTAATCTCTTCTATTTCACTATTAACCGACACCTGTCAACACTCAACGGAATTCTCCAGTCTTGCTCGAAGCCCACCTTCATTCGGGGCCCCGCCACTAATTGATCGGACCCGAAACTATAATAAATTATAATTGAAAATAAACACACAAAATAAGTCTGCTAAGTAGAAACTGTGTTGAAAACATTTTAAAAACCACGGATAAGACTTTCGACTTGAGGAGACAGAGGCTCCGTTCTGACACAAATAAACTGCTTCTCTTCCGATTTTTAGGGCTCAAAAAACTTCAGGCAGGTAGGTTTTCTTCTCTTCAAATTTCTCTTTACGTTTTGTTGGTTCGGCTTGGTTACTGTTTTCAATGCGATTGGACGGAACACGAGGCATATAAAAAGATAAAAGTTTGAATCTTGAGTTTCAGTTTTTCGTCATTAAGAAAGAATTTGCAATAGATAAAGCTTGTTTCAAGTGTTTGACTGAGTTTACTTTCTTTATGTTTTTTCCTGTTTCCTAAGAAATTGAAGAACTAGGAGTGCTGGGAGTTAATTTTTTGGTTTAGCGGTAGGGAGATAGTATTTTAGGTTATTGTAGTATCTGTTGGCTCAAATTGTGGCGTTATTTGCTATTTGGTGTGTTCTGTGATGGGGTATGTAATGTTAAGTTTGAATGTGGTTATATTCTGTTAAGTTTGAACGTGGGTACATTTGGGAAACCCTAATTTTTTCATGATTTGTCAGAAACCAAATAGATGGTTTCAAATCTATTTCTCTGTGTTTTGGTTTTATTAGCTGAGTGGGTATCTAACAAGTTATGTATATTTTGAATGTTGGTGCTACATTGAAGCGCTAATTTGGTGGTGAAAAGCATACGACTCTATTTTTTTGTTTTTTAAGAGATGGATGGTCAGGAGGGAAGAAGCAATGGTGATTCAGAGCAGCTGAAAAGAGAAGGGTTGAATAATGGGTTTGGAGTTGGAATTAAGCATAATTTTGTTGATAGGAATTTGGGCCTAAGTGATGGTTTTCAGACTTACAAGAGGCGGAAGCATGCAAAGTCGAGTTCAGAGGGAAAAGGTTCGGAGGATTGGACAACTACTGCGGAGGCTGCCAGTAAAATCAAAGAACAGGTATATTTCTATAATGTGTGTGTCTGTGCAGGAATAAACTCTTTTGTTTGTTCTAATAGTCAATTGATTAAATGCACTAGTTTTGAAATTTAGGAAGATATCTAAGTTGCAATGATGTGAATGATGTTAAAATAAGCAATGCTGCTTTTAATAAGTTGAAATGGAAGGCTTTGAATTGCTTTTACAGAGAAAAGCTGTGACTAAGAAGATAAAGATTTATATAGTTGAGTGAATTTGTTGTCATTCCTTCATTCTAAAATTGACCACCTGAATGGATAATTAAAGCATATGAAATGATTATGCAGTGAGTCTTGCAGATGCCTACTGCCACCTCATGTAGTGAAGATAAACTCTTAGGTATAGATGGATGCTGCTATGTATTCAGTGGTGCATTTTGATACTGTACGATGGCTTATATTAGTCTAAGATAGTGTTGCATTTCTATTATTTGTTTGTTGTCACTAATTATTTGACGTATTTGACAGTATAAAATCTGTATGTGGTGGACAATCTTTTGAAAGTTGGAATGTATCTATGAATCATGGTATGTTGGAATTTACTTGCATGACAGTGTGTACTCTATACAGCGCCAGTACCATTGAGGCCAAAGCGAAGATTGTTTCATTATCATTGGAGTGAGATTCAGTGAAATAAAATTTGAATGTAGTATGGCTAATTTGGCTATGAAGGATTTCTGGGCATTTTAATTTGTTCAGTGTAACTTGAAATTTTGAATGTATTTTAATTGGGGCACTGCATTAATTTCTTTTTTATATATGCTATTTTGCATTACGTCAGATTTAAGCCTTTCCTTTTGAATGTTTAAAACAGAGCATTCATGTTACATGCCTTATTGTCTTATCCTACAATGTAGTAGGATAATCAGACATTCTCTTTTGTCGAACATTTATTGGTGCACCTTAAAGTTGCCAGTTATGTTGGCAATTATAGAACGGTTTTGAGGATGACTTGATCAATGCCACACCTCTGGGGTATACTAAAATTTTTGAATGTGTGAAAGATTTTATTTAACAGGATGTTGTCCTTGAAAAAGTAAATAATCTGTAATATTTGGGCCTATATTGGAATAGGTGATCTAATTGGTGGAAAAGGTATGATCTTCGTCTGCATTTAAGTTACTTGTTTTGTATGTGATTATCTAATCCACGTCTTAAATTAATCAATCTGGTTTCTTGCTTACTGTTAAGGAACTCTAGGATATATTTATATACAAATTGTGAAACCCCATCTTCCTTGAATAACTGTCATGCCTTTTAAATGGTTCAAACAATGTTTTGCAGAACTTGAGAAATGTTGTGCTGGAGCATATGTATCAGTCAGTAAGTGATGATGAGGGTGGTATACGGGGGTGGATTCAAGAAGCACTTGCATTTCATTCGGAAATAGATTGTGCGACAACAGTTAAGGTCTGGACTTTCACCAAAATTATTTGTCTTGTGATAATAGTTGTCTTTGATACTAGTTGTCTTGCATAAATTTCTGTTTTTCATCTTTTCCCTGTCCTTGTTGCTAACACTGTAACTTTCTTCTGTTCATTTTGCAGGGATCTGATACTCTTAACGGAGTTAGAAACGGATGCTCAAAAACAAGGATGCCTAATGGAACTCAGTGTTCCGCTAGAAGTCACATGGGTGTTATCTCAGATGAACCTTTAAATGAATCAGATCATCGAATTAAAACTGATATGTGTCGGCGTGCTTTTTTGGATATTATAACTTCCGAAAAGTTCACCTTACTATGTAAGGTACTCCTTGAAAATTTCCAAGGAATGAAAGTTGACAGATTTTTTGATCTAAGTACTATTAACTCAAGGATGAAAAGGGGACTTTATGAAACGGCGCCTATGCTTTTTGTGGCTGATGTACAACAGGTATTTACCTTTCCATGTCTAAGCCACAAATTGTTATAATTTTGTATACTTGAGTTATCTTGCTTGAATTGGTGATGAAAGAATAAATGATTCAGTGTTTGGCTTCCCTAGTATTATTCCAATGAACAATCTGGTGTCAACTTGTGAAAGTTTTCAGTATGATGGTGATGGTGCATTGATGTGTATGTTTGATTTCCTCTCAGAAGGAAACTTGTGGTATTACTGGTATATTGCATGTCAAGTCTCAGTCACTGGACAAAGTTAAAAATGACACTTTTTTTTTTGTGTTGTTGGTTATATAGAGGAAAATCTCCAAAATAACTAGTTACAATATTTTTTTTCCTTTTGAGAAAACTACAATTTAAATGATATTGTTTGGGCTCAATTTCACTGTTTTAATCTCCCAAGCAAATTGCCTTTGGTTTTTTGGCAAAAGTTATTTCTTATGACTGGATCAAAGATGTTCCTTAAGTGTTAATTTTTGTAGTTATTTTCCCCCCTAATCATACTCTAGCAGAAATCTGAACTGGTTTAAAATTCTGATGTCAATGGAACACTCACTTGCACTTTGATATAGCAGGAATGAACCAAACCTTGGCTTTCTGAAAATATGGTCTACATCCAGACATAATTTCTATACTCCATACATAGTTTGCATGATATATCTTGAAATTAAATAAGAAATTACACAAGAATTCCTTGTCTATACATTTTGTGCTGGCTACAAAGCCTGTTGGCCAATTAGCTATGCCTGATGCCACAGTCTTGGTATAGTTCTTGGCAAACCAAGTTTCAACAATATAACCTTTGCCCACATCATTTTTTATCCGTATTTCCATTATTGTAACTTGGATTAATTAGATTTTGCCTGCATGTGGTTTCGTAGATTTGGAGGAAAAAGTCTTAAATGGGATGGGCATATCACATCATCCCATCCAATAAATTCTGGCCACGCAAATTTTTTTTGAAATTCACCAATCATCTAATTGATAATTATGATGACAGAGAAACTTTAAAATATACATCTCGTTTTTGTAGGGCCATCCTACCTAAGTTTCTCTTGATTTAAAGAACTCATTAGCTGATTTCTTGGTGCATGAGATCACACGAGGGGCGGATGCTTGTTATTGTCCGACTCATCTTTACTAATATAAATCAAATGCTATTAATTATTTTTGTGCCATGTGTTTCTTTTGATGCTTGAGTATGTGTTTATCTGTTATTCATGTACTTGCCTTGTTGTTGCACTATTGTTTTCTTTTCTCTTATATCTTGAAATTTGAATATGTTTTATTTTGCCCCTCGTTTGGGTTGTAGCAAATGAAACTGCTATCCAACTAAGTATTACTATAGATTGTCTTTTTTCAATGTCATTGAATCATTGTTCTCTTAATCTCATCCGACAGAAATGGATGCCAACATTTCACAGTTGATTTTATGTAGAAGCTGTTTTTCATTGTATGCAATTTTTATTTTCTATCCCGATTTTTTCCAGGCAATAAGTACTTTGTCCTCTTGTGTATATTAACTATGGAAACATTTGCCAGTTTTGGAGAAAACTTCAAGAGATTGGTGCTGAAATAATAACGCTTGCAATGAACCTTTCAGAGTTGTCTCGAACTTCGTACAATGAGCATGTAAGATATTCAAATTCTGTATGTTAATGCACTTTTATGTTCAGTTTATGGTGATTTATGGTTCATCAAAATTAATATCTTTTATTTTACTTCCAGGTTGGAAGCTCAGGAAGCTACATTTTTGGTGAAGGAAAATATGAGGTAAATTTTCTTTTTGCCTATTATTGTTGTTTGTTCTTGTTGACACTGTCAGTGCTAATAACTGAAGCTTCTGAAATCACAAAATGTGCCTGTTATTGTTTGTACATTATTAATAGTTTATGAAGGATTATCAAATGGCTTTCACTCACATATGTTTGTACCATAATTACAATTGGAAGTAATGCATTGTACATAATTAATACAGATGTGAATTACTTGTTAAATTATTGTTATAATTTCTTGTTATTTTTATTTTTTCTTCTTATAACTTTGATTCTTTCATTTCTGAGCAATTGAACAATTCTTATCAACAAACCTCATTTGATTCTTGAGACTTGCATTTGGATTCCAATGGTTCATTTATCTCAATTCTAGGACTTTAGCTTGCTCAAAATTCTTCTTTCTATTATACATGTTGAATTTACAATTGCTTGTCTATATAGGAAACTTACCTTTTGCAGTATCACTATAAATTACAAGCGATGAGAATTCAGGCTACTTGTTGCCATGTAATTTGGACTTGGATAACTGAAACCATATAAAAATTGTTATTTTGCTTAGTGTGACAATGAAAGTTAGTGTTATGGGATAAAAGAATTTCGAACTCATAATCTAGCTGGTTTTTTCTCTTTTCATCTTTTTGCTTTTGATGTATATCCAATTGTGATCTTGGTCCTGAGGAATATTTGAAAACTTTTTGCCTGCATAACAGACTGTTAGACGGCAACCCTACTCTCATTTTAAAACGGAGCAAACAGTTGCATGTGATGTCTACAAGGTTCGCACTTGTAGGCATTGTGAGGAGAAGGCTGATGAGAAGAATTGTTTAGTTTGCGATTCATGTGAGGAAATGTATCATGTTACCTGTATTCAGCCAGCTGTCAAGGAGATCCCTCCGAAAAGCTGGTATTGCGCTAGCTGCACTGCAAAAGGAATTGGATCACCCCATGAGAATTGTGTAGTGTGCGAGAGGCTGAATGCCAATGCCCCCAGGAACCCAATTGATCAAGCAGGGGATGAGATTTGTCCAACAAATGGAGAAAAATCTACCGAATGTGAAGAGAACTCAAACTGTAGTAGTGATGATGCTGTTAAACTATCTAAAGATTCAACTTGCCTGTACGTTTGCAAAATTTGCAGAATTGAATTGAAAAGCAGTGACAAGTTCAGGAAATGCAGCCACCCTTACTGCTTCAATAAGTTATATCATGAGAGATGCTTGACTGAGAAGCAGTTGAAGTATTACGGTCCGCGTTGGTTCTGCCCTTCTTGTCTATGTAGAGGCTGTCTTACTGATAGAGATGATGACAAGATTATTCTATGTGATAGCTGTGATCAGGCATACCATTTATACTGTATGGAGCCGCCACACACTTCAATTCCCAAAGGCAGATGGTATTGCAGAAAATGCGATGCTGGGATTCAAGAAATCCGCAGAGTGAAGAAGGCATTTGAGAATAAGCTGAAGAAGAAATGTGAAGAAGAGTCTGAGAAAAATAGAGGGGGAATGGACATGCTTTTGAATGCAGCTAGGACGTTAAATTTTCTGAGAGATGGGTGCAATTAAAAATGAAAGAGCTTAAATTTTCAGTAGGTACATAGGGACCCATGTTTTTTTCTTTTTTCTTTTTTCTTTTTTCTTTTTTCTTTTTTTAGTAGATGAAGAATGTATTTTTAAAATATATATATCTGGAAAAAATGGTAGGCCATTAAGTTGTGACTTCTGTTTTATTGGCTCTTGAGGATTGATTCAATTGGCAGTGAAAGTAATTGGCATATTTTTTTACATTAGAATATTAAAATTTACTGATGTTATAATTGGAGTTCTACCGCAAGATTATTAAAAAAAAAATTATTCTAATAATCAGGTGAAAAAAATGATATTTTCGTATAATTAGTATGAAGTTTTATTTTTATGCTATTAAGAGTTTTTTATTATTTTAAAATGAATAGCAATTTTTAATTTTACAAAACTTTAATTAATATTGATTTAAGTGTACTTTTGAACGGTGAGTGAAATAATATCAATATAATTACTCATATTTAGGTTTTGATCCCCTAATTTCTTGTTTCTTGCATTTTAGCTCCAATTCGAAAAGCTGCACCTTTACGCAGCCTTTGTTTTTTAACGTCTTGGCCCGTCAATTTTATAAAAATCGGGCGCTTCCTCTGGCTTAGTGAGACTTGATGCAAAGAAGCCCTATTCCGTTATACTATCTATGGGAACCGTATGATTTTTTTGAAGCACAATAACAACATATTAATTTAAATAACATGCAAAGAAGCCCTAATGATAGATTTTTGGACTTAATTAAAATTAAATGTAATTATCAAGTTTCATTATTAAGATTAAATCCAAATATTAGAATAAATTTACTTGGTTATAATTTTAGGAATATTCATATAAATTTTATTTATTTTTTAATTATCAAATTACAAATTTTCATGCATTTATATTGATATGTTATGAATTATTTAAAATTATTTAAATTTATATATTAAATATATTGAAATTTCAAATAAAATTATTTTATATTATTCCAACGGAGCAATATCAAATAAAATTTTAGTACATCAACCTATATAGTATATACATTGAATTGTCTCCAGATTATCGTCGGAAATTTTAAGATAATAAGACAGTTTTAATTTTTACTTTGGACTCTTAATGGTGATGGAAAATGTCTTAATTAATTACAGGTTGTTTGATGTTTGCTAGCATTTGTCTCCATTTGATTTGGGCAGCCTTAAACCATGTGTAGATCTAAGATCTTCCTTCAATAATCAAATACTTGAGTTTTGCCTTTTAATTATTGTAAGCTTATTAGATACTAGCAGATAATTTAGGATTTGCACGTTTTTTAATTATATATTTTATTAATATTATAATTAAGAGTATAATGAGAGTTTAAATACATATTATTATGCAAACTGCCTATTGAGATTTATGCTCATAATGAAAGATATTATAATTGAAAATCTAACGAAAGTTTGGGTATATAATTTTTAATAATGTTAGTTTGTAGAGAATTATGTCTATAATAAATAATTTTTATCTTTATATAATTAATAATAGAAAATTCATTTCAATAAGTATGTAAAATCTCAAAAAAAATTTATAAATATTGTAAATTTTATCTATTGAGTGCTGTTTTTTTTTATCTTCTTATTTTTGTTTTAGGAAGAATGACAAATACCCTGTTAAATAACAATTTCTTCTTTACTTTATATTTCATGATAAAAATATTTTTGAAATTTAAAAATTGTAACAAATGCCTCCTATCAAATTAATTTTTTTAGTAATTTTTTTTTAGTATTTTGTCTATAATGAGGTGTCGAACGGGTCAATGATCTGTGAGCTAATTCGTTTAATCTACTATTTTGATAGATTGAGTCTAAAAAAGATAAACTTATTTAATTTACGGGTTAATATGATCCAATCCGTTTAGCTCGCGGATTAAACTATCAACTCGTTTAAACCGTGACCAACCCATCTAATCCACACAAAAAAATTTATTTTATATATTTAAAATACAATATATATTATATATTTTTTATGAGAATTAATACAAAAAAATTTATATTTCTTCTTTTAATTCTAAAATTCTTTTATACTTTATTCATACAAAATACAAATTTATTTAATTTATTTTTATAAATATAAGTTATATAACTTATGAATTATTATGTCTAATGACTAATAAATATTTTATTTTTATTTTAATATCAACTTTATATATTTTAGATTTATTTAATTTTATATATTTTATTTAATTAATGTTATAGAATATTTTTAAAACGTTTTATTTAATTTGTGAAAGTGACATATAAAAAAAATACAAATTTATATAAATTAAAATTTTTATAATGTTTTTATTTATTAAATTATTAATTAACTACTAAAAATATTTAAATATTTAAAATAAATTTATTTTTATTTATATATTTAATAATAATTAATATATTTTATTTATTATATATATATATATATAATTTTAAAAATTTTTAAATCGATCCGCGAATCAACTTATTTAGGCCCGTTAATCTGTAAATTGGGTTAGGATAGATAAAATTACTATTAAAAAATTATATAAAATATAAAAAAATTTAATTAATAAATTTTTTTATATTTTATATAATTTTTTAATAAATTTTATATTTTGACTAACATACAAATTTTATAAATTATATTTAAATTTTTTTTAATTTTTATACTTTTATAAAAATTAAGAATACAATAATCATTATACTATAAACAAAGATAAAAAAAAATTAAAGAAATTGATTTGACAGAAAGTACTTATCACAACTTTCAAATCTTACCGGAGATTTTATCACAAAATATAAAACAAAAAATTTTATTATTTAACCAAACTATAAAAGGTATTTGCCATTCTCCCCTCTTTTTATAAAATATAGGTTTGTTCAAATATTTTTCGTACCACTAAATTGTCATATTTTAATGAAAATATAGCACTTAATTTTATATCAAGTAAAATTTTATTATCAAATTTACACACACAACGAGAGCATGTTTATATTAAAGAGTTGTGCTCATAATTGCTATAACATAAAACTTAAAATATTAAAATTTTATTAAAATATAAATAAATTTTATTAAAAATTAAAGTTATTAAATATTTTTAATAATTTTATTTTTAAAATTAAGTAAAAATTGATTACATTAACATATTTTAAATACAGTCTCCAAAATGATATCAAAAATTTTAAGACAATAAAACAATTTTAATTTATACATTGTATTGTTATTATTTGTGGGAAATGAGAACTTTAGTGTTTGATTTGTTTTCAACATTCAGGCAGCATTAATCCATTGTACTTTATAAATAAATTCTATTATAATATTCTTGTTAAATGTACTCTCGACCGAAGAAGAAACGACTAGTGCAATTCAAGTTATAGCACCAGTTATAAATTATGCGCAGTCGAAAAAATTAAAGTCAAATGGTATTAAATATTTTTAAAGGTTTTCAACATTTGTTAGATATTAATATTTAATGCATAAAAATTTGAATTATGGGACAATATATTTTTTTTTATAGACGAGATAACTCACGCATCTAATTATTATTACGTCGTTCAGTTGAAAATGAAACGATATCACATCTCTTTAGAATTTATTTAGCGCAAGAATAAATCACGAAATACCTGATCTTAATCGATGAGACGCATGTACAAGAATCACTTGCAGTGATATCAAACACGCAAATAAAAATCCTAACCATTTCAAATTCTTATAAAAAGTGACATTACGGCTTTATGTACAACTTAAATCAATTATTTGGAAGGACTTATTCATATTATAAATATTGTTAAGATATTTATATTAATTTTTATTATACAATATTATAATTAATAATAAATTTTAATGAATTAAAAAATATAATTTATTAAATATAAAAATTTTATTAAGTATCATAAGAATACTTATTAATAAAATCTGCTACAGTGACATTCTATGAAAATCGATAAAATTTTATATAAATGAACAAATGAAAATATATACCAATTCTATCCAAAACGTCGGGTCTTCTTTAACAACTTAATTAACCAAAAAAATTACGAATATTGTTTATTATATAAATTGATAAAACACTATTGTATTTTTATAACATGTAGTAATTATGACAAGAGTAAAAGAATTAGGGGCAGAGCTAAAAATTTTTATTAGAGGGCCAAAATTAAGACATATATAATTTATTTTTTTAAATTTATAATTTTAACAATGTAATTATATTTATAATTACCCTATGCCTTAATAAACGTAATTTAAGTCGAATTCTTATAATTAAATTAAAAGTTAACGAAAGAACAATAACTCTAAAATTATAAATTTATCAATACGTAAAACTAAAACATAAATAGGATGATCTTACCAATTAATAATTAAAAATTTTAAAAAAATTTAATTGATCTTAATTTAAAAAACCCTAAATTTTATTTACAAATCCTAATTTTTTTACTCTCAAATCTTTCTTTATTTAAATCATAAAATTGAAGTTATTAAAGTGATAAGAAAGTCAAAATATGAAGATTTATATAAAAAAAAAATTAAACGAAAGACATGGAAGAAGAATTGAAAGTAAAAAAAAACTAGAGAGTGGAGATTGAAGAGAGAGCCTATAAGAGAAAGAAAAAAAAAACATAAGAGAAAAAAAAAAGAAACTGAAAGAGAAAAAAAAAGAAAGTAGACTCCCTTTATTATTTTATTTTATTTATAAATCTAATAAAATTATAATATTAATTTTGAATAAATAATACTTTATTTATTTGGAGGTTTAAAAAAAATATTTTTATTTATTAATTTATTATTATTATTTTTTTAATTTTGTAGGGGGGTGGCCAGGGTCCCCTTGCCATCAACGTGGCTCCGCCCCTAAAAAAAAAATATATGATAATGATATAAATATATTATTTTAATTATTACTTGATAAGTTTGCATAAAAATTTGTATTTAAACATATAAAAAATAAATAAATAACAAAAAGCGTTCGAATTTGTCATGGTGGATATCAATGGGAGGAGGGTTTGAACTTGTTACATTCCAAATGAGAAAAAAAATAAAAAGCAAAGTGACTTCGGCAACTTTAAAATAAAAAAGAGTTGTAAGGTTGGCAAGTATTAATTTAAAAAAAAAAAAAAATATGGCAAGTATTATAAATAGGTTAGAAATGAATTTGTGCGAATTTTATATTTAAAAATAAAAAATTATATATATATATAAAATTAAAATTAAATTAAATACATTAATCACCAAGTGTTTTAAATTATTACTTTATCAGAAATAGTGTCACATCCAATCTGTTTCAGATTAATTGATCGAATTTTGTAAGAATTGGCCATAAAAATATGCTTTCACGTGGAAACTGCTATGATGGTGTGATTACATTCCAAGTTAATAGTTAAATAATTGAAATAGAGTAACATCGAATTTCAAAGATTCCGAAATTTGTACACCACATTAATTCTGCCATTAATTGTTGCATGTGACATTGAAAAGAAAGATTTCATTGATTTTCTTTGGAATTTGTGAATCATTATATAGAAATCGATAGAATTAAATTTAAAAAGGCTATAATTTTTTTAAAAAAATTTCTCATGGTGCAGATTTGAGATTAATGATTTGGAGTATGTTTATTTGATTTACTCATTTGATTCTTTACTTGTGAGTAACGTTAATCAGATACGGTGAGAGCTATGATATATTTTACTGTAAAGATAACGGTTCTAAATTTTTTTGAATAATCCACAATTCTTTAATTTCAATTTTAATTTTTCATAATATTTTTATAATTCCTGCTGGATTTCAACGGAAAAAACTGAAAAATGTATAAGCATAGACCAATTAGGTAGTTGATATCAATAGTATTGTTTTTCAGAATTTGACAGCACTGTATTATTGTTGGAAATAAGTCATTAAATGTTTATAAATAATCATATTAAGAATGATTATTATTATTAAAATTATGATTTTAAATA
Source organism: Trichilia minutiflora (assembly GCA_035590515.1). Lineage (NCBI taxonomy): Eukaryota > Viridiplantae > Streptophyta > Magnoliopsida > Sapindales > Meliaceae > Trichilia > Trichilia minutiflora. The sequence goes on along the minus strand of JAVXUL010000003.1, from coordinate 981,631 downwards.
ATAAAATCAACGATTTTAATGATTTTAATAAAAAAATAATTTTTATTTAAATTTAATAAAAAAATAATTTCGATTTTAGTTAAAATCGAAAATAATACAATAATAAAAATATTTGATGGATTTTGATTTATTTTAATCGATTTTATTAATTTATAAAAATATTTTAAATATTTTATTATTTATATAATATTAAAATTTTATTTTTATATTTTATTTTTACGTTTTAATTTTGATTTTATGTTTTGATTTTTTAAAAAAAAAATTATTTTAATTAAAATCATAATTTTGATAAGCTTGAGAATGACAGTTGACGGTTTAAGAAAATATGATAAAAATTATGAAATCCAGTGAAATTGACGTGATTGGGTCTTTCCTGATCTATTTATTGTCTATTGAATATCAACAATAACATCATCTGTAACAAATATAATTTATTAATAGAAAGTCTTCGACCACCGCCTGGCGTAAAATAGCTGTACCACAATATCTTTACAATACTCTAATGAAAATTTCAATAATATATATAATATTTTTATACAAACTCTACTCACACAAATTGAGGGATCTCATATAGGAATTCAATAAAATTTTGAATCAGCCAATGGAAAAATGGATTATAACGACTGCAGATAAATAATACAAATTATATAATACTGGTAGATGGAATATGTCATATAAAAGTTTCATAAATTAATATAACATTATATTATATTAATAAAAAAGATAAAATATGTGATTTTTGTATGATATTGTTAAGCAATTTTTTAAAAATAAAATCTCTATAGATTTTTATATAATATTATTTAAGAATTAAATAAGTGCAGAGGGAGAGCATGATGGCCGATTTCTTTATTTCTTTAATTTAAAAAATTTCCATCCGAAATTTCTCCAATAAAAAGTCAGAGGGAGCTACCTTAAATACAAAACTGACTCACACTCAGCTTTACAACCAAAACTGAAAAGTGATATTAGAAATTTGGCTTCATGGAATTGCTATTCCCAAACCCAGCAAATTCTTCTCCTCTCACCACATTAGGGTTCTTGGAAAGAGCTGCTACTGCTTACACAGATTGTCCTTCTATCGTCTACAACAACACAACATACACTTGGTCACAAACCCACCGTCGATGTCTGCAGGTGGCCTCATCTCTGTCATCCATGGGCATCGAGCGTGGCAATGTCGTCTCCGTCGTGGCTCCCAACGTTCCTTCCATGTACGAGCTTCAGTTTGGAGTTCCCATGTCGGGTGCAATCCTGAACAACATCAACACACGTTTAGACGCACATACTCTGTCCGTACTACTGCAACACAGCGGATCAAAGCTTGTTTTCGTTGACCATCTTCTCAGTTCTGTCGTTCTCGAAGCTCTGTCTTTGTTCCCGAGGAATGTCGAAACTCCACAGCTAGTCCTCATCGACGACGATGCGTCCCCAACGACTCCGACATCACCAACTGTTGATTTTATCGACACGTACGAGGGTTTTGTCGAGGAAGGAGATCCTAAGTTTAAATGGGTACGGCCTAGAAGTGAGTGGGACCCTATGATTCTGAACTACACGTCTGGTACAACGTCAGCTCCTAAAGGGGTTCTCCATAGCCATCGAGGGATTTTCATCCTCACCGTTACTGGTTTAGTTGATTGGGCTGTTCGGCATCATCCTGTGTTTTTATGGACCTTACCGATATTTCACGCAAACGGGTGGGGCTACACGTGGGGGATGGCTGCAGTTGGTGGGACCAACATTTGCTTACGTAAATTTGATGCATCTACAATCAACGACATGATCAAGGAACACCACGTAACACACATTTGCGGTGCACCTGTAGTGCTCAACATGATATCAAACTCTCCCGATTTCGAACGGTTAAAAAAACCGGTCCAAATCCTAACAGCCGGTGCACCACCTCCGGCGCCGGTGCTCTTCCGAACCGAGTCGTTGGGATTTACAGTGAGTCACGGTTACGGTTTAACGGAAACTGCTGGGCCGGTTGTTTCATGTGCATGGAATCCTGAATGGGATAAGTTGCCAATCGAAGAGAGAGCAAAAATAAAGGCAAGACAAGGAGTAAAATCAATCGGGTTAACGGAAGTTGACGTGATTGATCCCCAGACGGGAGAGAGCGTAAAACGCGACGGCGAAACACTTG
>JAVXUL010000003.1:967961-979382 GCA_035590515.1 Trichilia minutiflora | reverse complement strand
TGAAGTTATTGGATCCTTTTGGTAGTTCCGTAATATGAATATGAATAATGCAAGTTTTCTTGTCTATGACATCGATCGGATGGAAGTTTCCTTCTTTGGTAACCGTCCACTATTGACTATTCAGAGCCATCGTTAGTGTCACGGGCTGGGCTGGGTTAGGTCCCAAAGGAGAACAGAGCATGGTGAAAGACTATATAAGTCTGAGCACCCTATCTTCTTCATTGACCATCTGTTTAATAAAAAAATATTCCAAAATTATATCAATAAACCACACTTCATATGGATTAGTTATGTCGGTAATTTAATTTAGAAAAACGTTGTATATGGACAAACAAATTTCTTACTTCTAATTTTAGTTGTTAAAAGAAATAATTAACAAGTCGACGTCGTCTTCTTCTTCTTCTTAATATAATCTCTATTTATATTTGAATTAGCACTTGGTTAGTATACATTAGACTAACATTATACCAAATTAAAAAACTAACATAAATTTTAAAATATGTTACATAAAAATAAAAATTAAAATTTTTTATTGAAATTAAAAGTAGAATGACATTTACCTGTCTAGGTTTAAGCTTTTGTAAAATATCCCCTTCATCAAGAACTGTGGAAGATACCCCTGTAGTTTCAACTTGTGACAGTTAGCAAAACGCTTATAATTTGTAATAATTACAATTAGTTTAATATATTTAAATTTTCAGTAATAAACACTAAATTTAAACTTTCAATTTCTTCCCTAAATTTGATTAATTAATATTTAACAACACAATAGTTACATAAATTAATTTAAATATAAATAATAAAGACGTAAAATAATTTAATTCTAAAATATAAAAATAAACTTAATAATAAAATATATATTAAAAATTTAAGATAAAATTAATGTATTTTACATGTAAATACAAGAAAATCAAAACTAAAATAAATAAATATATATATATATATATATATATAAAAGTTAATTTATGTAGTTAATGGACTGTTAAATGTTTAAAGAAGATGTTACAAATTAAAAGTTAGGGTTTATTGCCGAACATTTCAATCTTATTAAAGTAATTTTAATGATTTCATAGAACGAAAAGTTGAATGATATTTATTTCAATAGATTATTAACATCGTTAGAGCTCAAAGTATCCGTCAGCTTGAAACTATAATTGGGTATTTATGTAAATGGGTATTTTTTTTAAATAAAAAAATTCTTACACCCAATTATCATTGAGTCATCCAGTCAAATATAGAATCGGTGCATCCCTGAGATCGGAACCTTACAAATCACGTGATAACCATCTATAGATACGTATATAAAAATCATACACAATGAATGATATCAAGTACAGGATAAAATCTTGATGTAGTTTCTTAAACGTTTCACAAAAAAATGTCTGAAATGAAAAGGATATCAAATATAAGATAAAATCCTAATTTAGTTTTTTAAATATTTCACAAAAAAGTCTGAAATAAAAATTGAATATGAAACCTCGAAGATCTCATATGCAATCCCTGTTACCATCTTGTCAATCTTAAAAAGTTATAAATGGATATTTGTAAAAGGCTGAAACGATAATAGTAAGTATTACTCCCCTCACCCACATTAAAATTAAAAGTTTAGATCATATAAAAATAACTTTAAAAAATATATTAATATAACGGTATAAGAATATACGGTAGTCAAACCTTATTAATTAATATAAATTAATAACACGTTTCAGTTTTAATAAATATGAAATTAATACACTTTCATTTACCATGATTATAAAACCCATTCAAATCCTTAACAAATTAAAAGTTAATCAAAACTCTTAATGAATGGAGCAGTTAAAGCCAAAGCCTGCAAACTCCTGCCCTCTCACCCCATTAGGGTTTTTGGAAAGAGCTGCAACTGCTTACGCTAATTCCCCTTCCATCGTGTATAGAAATAAAACCTACACGTGGGCGGACACTTACCGTCGATGCCTCCAGGTCGCATCTTCAATATCATCCATCGGCATCAAGAGAGGCCACGTGGTATCCGTTATAGCTCCCAACATTCCCGCCATGTATGAGCTTCATTTTGCCGTTCCCATGTCCGGTGCCGTTCTTAACACCGTTAACACTCGGCTTGACGCACGTACGATCTCCGTACTACTGCGTCACAGCGAGTCAAAGCTCGTGTTTGTTGATCACCAATATACTTCTCTCATCCTCGAAGCTCTTTCTTTGTTCACGCGAAACAATGAAACACCACAGCTCGTCAGCATTAACAATGATGCATCGTCAATGATTTCGACCGTCGATTTCATCGGCACGTATGAAGGGATGGTGGAGAAAGGTCATCCGAACTTCAAGTGGGTCCAACCGAAGAGTGAGTGGGACCCAATGGTATTAAACTACACATCAGGTACAACTTCATCTCCTAAAGGAGTGGTGCATTGCCACAGGGGACTCTTTATCAATACTGTTGGTTCGCTAATTGATTGGGCCATTCCAAGTCAACCCGTTTTCTTGTGGACCCTACCCATGTTTCATGCCAACGGGTGGAGTTTCAGCTGGGGCATGGCTGCTGTTGGTGGGACCAATGTTTGCCTTCGTAAAATCCACGTGCCAACAATCTACGGCTTGATCAAACAGCACGGAGTCACTCATATGTGCGGAGCACCTGTGGTGCTAAACATGCTCTCAAATTCTCCCGACGTTAAACCTCTAGACAAACCAGTCAACATCCTCACTTCTGGAGCTCCTCCGCCGGCTCCAGTGCTGTCAAGAACAGAGTCACTCGGTTTTACTGTGAGTCACAGCTACGGGTTGACTGAAACAGCTGGTTTTGTAGTATCCTGTGCATGGAAACCCCAGTGGAACAGATTGCCTGATACGGAAAGAGCAAAACTCAAAGCAAGACAAGGAGTAAGAACAATAACCTTGTCCGAATTGGACGTGGTGGATCCAGAGACGGGGATGAGCGTGAAACGAGACGGAGCATCACACGGCGAGATCGTTTTTCGTGGCGGACCAGTAATGTTAGGTTATCTCAAAGACCCAGAAGGGACGTCATCAAGCCTGAGAGAAAACGGCTGGTTTTACACAGGAGATATAGGCGTGATTCATTCAGACGGTTACGTAGAGATAAAATATCGATCAAAGGATGTGATTATAAGCGGCGGAGAAAACATAAGCAGCACGGAGGTTGAAACGGTGCTGTATTTGCACCCTGCTGTTCACGAGACGGCTGTGGTGTCTCAGCCCGACAAATTCTGGGGCGAGACACCGTGTGCGTTTGTTACTTTGAAAAGAGAGTTGTGTCAGAAGCCGACAGAAAACGAGTTGATAGAGTTTTGTAGGGAAAGGTTGCCGCATTACATGGCGCCTAAGATTGTAATTTTTCGAGATGAGCTGCCGAAAACTTCGACAGGTAAAATTCAGAAATTTATTCTGAGAGAAATTGTCGAGACTATGGATTTGAGTTGACTGGACGGAGATATTGGGCTCCACACAAGGAGTGGGCCTTGAAATATCTATGCAACAAAATTCAGAGACATTCATTTCAAACTTACAATATCTAATCAATAAGCAGCACATAACCATATGCTTCTTCACACAGGAAAAACTTGCCAAATTTACAATTTCATGTTAAAGCCACATTCTTCTTTACAAACGAAAACCTTGCCAAATTTATAGTTTCATGCTAAAGCCATATTCTTCTTTACAAATGACAACCTTGTCATACTTGTCGAAACAATTTACAATTTATACGAAAATCCACACCTCTGGGACTGTAATGGTCCTTGTGAGTGGGGGTGATGGTTTCCTGCTAGATAAAGCAGATTTGATGAGCAAATTCTTTCCAACCTGAGCGCATTTTCCGATTCACCTTTTACTCAGGAGACTTCAGCCTTATCACCAACCGCATAACGATTTGTATCAGAACTCGAGCAGGATAAACGAAGCTGTTTTCTCCTCTTTACAAGATGTAACGCAGTCCGTCTATCATCTCGAGCCTCATCAAAATTGAGCTGTATAGAGAGATCCATCGATAAGTTGAAAACCAAAGTTGGTATTGAAACAGTGCGTAGCACTTCTAAATACTCCAATGTCTTAACGGTATAAAACCACAAGAAAAAAATTGGCTTTAGCTTTTGTATTCCCTTTCTGTCTTTAAGAAAATATCATATGTGCTGAGCAATTAATTTTGATGTGAAGATTTTTTTCAATCTTTTTTCCAACTCCTATCATTATCAAAGTGTAATTTGTTTTATTCCAGCAATGAGCTCAAATAAGAATATCATTCCAATGTTTCATGTAGAATCCAGCAAATATCATTTTGCGAACACAAAATTTCCTGGAATTGGAAGGCAATTCATAAAGAAATGCAATAATGGCATGTCTGATTGTGTACCTTGATAGCTAATGCTTTGTCAAAACTTCCCATTGCACTATCAGGCTCCACAAAGTGTAACTGTGCCCGACCGAGGGTGATCCATGCCTGAACGAAACCTCTCTTGTAAGAAACACGGTAAAAACTTTGGATAGAACAAAATAAACAAATTAATATATAACATAGTTTCCCGCTGCTTGTAATCCACATGAATAACGAAAGGATATTAGCTAAAATGATCATCTAATACGAAATTAGCATAAAATATGAATGTAATTAACATGCACGGTTCAATAGCTAAATCACAGTAGAATAATAATGTATCGACAAACCTTGTAGACATTCTAATTGCATCAATCCCTACCATTAATAATAGCCACACCAACTTTGGAAGCAAGGAAATAATCATATGCCTACATGTCACATTACAACTTACCATCCATCATTGAGGAATTAATTATGAATTTTACATTATGAAGTTAATAAAGATACTTTAAGCAAATAACAACGATAGACAATAAATTCATTAGAACAGTTACCAAAAGATAGACCATTTAAACAACATTACTTCATTTACTTGATAACGTTTCCAAGGTCATCTAAGTAAATGTGCAGTTTCTGATGAAAATTACCTGATTCTGTGCTTCAAAACTAGTTCCTAAAATAGCATGAACATCTACTCTTTCCCATTTGTTTCATAAGACTTGGTGGAAAACCAACATAGGAAAATAAGTTCCGTGGAGAAATAAAAACACAACAAAAATTCCCAAATTACAAAATTCATAACAAAGATTAGATTATAATAACAGATAAGAATTTGTAGAAAAATATGCCTTAAAAAGAGATATAAGAACTCTATTTCTAGAGACAAGAAATTCAAAGAGTTTAAGGTTGCCATACCTCTGCCCATGATGGTTCTAATTCAGTAGCTCCTGTCAAGTTGAATGTAAAATTTGTTAATACCATAGACAAAACATAGTCAAGAAAATCCCAAATCAAAAGACTCAGATTAATATATCCTAAAATTAAAAAAGTGATAATAGTATAAATTATACGAGCAAGCTTTGATTTTAGAGAAAAATAAGAAATGAAATATGCTAAAAGAAAAAGATATATTTTCAAAATCAAGAGTTAGGAACTTATGAGACACTTGAAGAAAAAAATTTCCTTGAATGATGTTCTTAAAATCAGACTACTCTATTATTTACATTAAGAGTGCTATGCGTATCTAAACTTCTGTTTTAATATAATACATAAAACACCAAGGGGACAGGAATTTAGTCATACCAGATGCTGCCTTCAATGCACTCCATGCATCCCCGATTTCTAGCAAAACTAGTGCCTTTTGCTCATGCAAGACCGCATTTTCAGGCATCAGAATAAGAGCAGCCTCCCACGTCCCAAGTGCTTCCCGGTATTTCTCATCCGGTTATGTTGATGCAAAAGTCAATAGATATAAATAAGCAACTTTACAATCATCTATGGCGACCTCAAACAATGACATCCGCACATGGAAGTCACCAAAAGATAAGACACATTGCCTCACAATTGAGTTGTATTAAACGAAAATTATTAGTAAAACAGGGTACTTAAAAAAATTGAACTTCGGAGCCAACTGTTGTAACAATTCCATATAGACTATCGACCCAAAACACAAATTATTTTCTTTAAAGAATCTTATTAGCTAATTGAACAAGGAGAATCACTTAAACAAGAAAAACAGGATGACACTTTCAAATTTTAGTCAGCATACTGCTAGCTACTACCTTCAACTATGCAGTTCCCAATTGGGTTTAAAGTGGAACACAAGAAAATATTAATAACACTTGTTATCAATCATGTGAATATATTTCGACAATGACAAATTTTAAATTGGATCAGCCCAAACAAGATCTTCCTTTTACAAGTACACAATAATTAGTGGAATCTTACTGCCTAAATAAATTTTTTAATCAATCAGACCGAGATATGTATGAATTCAATTTTCCCAGAAACCCCAAACAAAATCTTTAGAAAGTATACCCACAAAAAAAGGAATGTTTTTTTAGCAGAAAAAAGAAAGTTGAAAACAATGTAAAAGATGTACCTCGGCAAGCTTATTTCCTTTGGCTTGGAATGATTCGATGAGTCTTTCCATGTCCAAGGGCTCTTGACTTTCATTCTTCTCCTTCTCCTTCAGCTCCGAATCAATTTCCTGTTCTTGGTGTTGCGGTTCAAAAGGGAGATTATTGCTGTGAATGTCGTTTCTTGCTGCTCTTGATTTTGTTCCACTTCCATGTTAATTTCGTCCCCCCGGCCTCTGCTTAGTTTCTCGACAGTCGACGGACAAGACAACGTAACATGTTCACTGTTCAGAAACAGAACCGTCGTAGTCGTAAATCCTTTGCTCGTTGTTGGTTTGATATAGTTCACTATTCAGAAACAGAACCGTCGTAGTCGTAAATCCTTTGCTCGTTGTTGGTTTGATATAGGCCGTTGGGCTTGCCTAACGTAAACGACTAGACCAGACCACTCTATGATCCGAGTAACACACACTCGTTTTATTAACATGGTCAAGGGAGTTGTTGGCCGGGCCACCAGAACTCAAACCACACAACCTAACTTGAAATCCTGTTAAAGGCATTAAAAGGCTCGGAATACACAAGCCGTAAAAAAATACAAATTATTAATTTAAAATATTTACAATTAAAACTCATTTCGATTGACACAGACATTGCACTAGTCAACATGCATACTTTAGAATTTTCGTAACCAAGCCGCCTATGCCACGTATAAATTAAGCTCATGTTCTCGAATAAGGGTGAGTATAACTGTATAAGATTAGATTGTGTTAGGAGAAAAATACGGGATCGATACGTGGATATTCTATCAATAAGATATATGACAAGTGATTAAGTGGCTGTCTTAGGGATTTTGCATCTAAAAAATTCTATCGCCCCAGGCATTTCATCATTTTAGGATTTTTACCGTAGGTCTCAGGATGACATAGATTTTTTTTCAGATTTTTTTTTTCTCAGTCATCAATCACATGTCTCAGTCCAGACATCTAATAGTTGTGGCTCACAGACATTCTCTGCCCCAAGAACCAGACCAACCTCTCAAGGGATGTAACCTAGTTGGTATACATTCAGCAATTGCTCCAGACAGGAATTCCTTCCATATCCAGCTTACAGGCGATCTCTGGCCAGGGTACATGTGGTCAAATGTCCCTCTATTCAAAAATATAAATAAGTGCTGACAGTAGACCCATTATCGAGGTAGTCATCCATCATCATCCATCATAAATGCATCCGTCTCATCCTCTGACCATCTTTAAGTGATGGGACGGTGTCAGGCATGCAACATGCTAAAATGTCAGCATTATTAATAATATTCAACTACATACTATCACATGACAGACATCCCATCATTCCCATTCTTCGATGCCAAGTTACTGTTTGAGGGTTTGGGGAAGGGGGGCACTATTTTTAAAGGCAACTTCTTCAACGGAAAGGGGACTTTTAGGAAACCTTTTTGGGCTTTTTGATTCTTTTGGGAGAAACACTTTGGGGCTGAGAAAGATTTGGCAACATCATTCTCTTCTCCTCAATGTCTCTTTGGTAACCTCAATATTTTTTTTTGTATTTGCCATTTTCGATTTTCTTTTTTCGTTTTCGCCGAAAACAACACTTCTTTCCTTCATTATTTTTTGACTTAGGTATCGAAGTTTTTCTGTCAGAAACTCCACCTAACGTCACTCCAAAGGTATTATCATTTTGTAGGCTTAAAAGGTGAAGCTTCTCCAGAGATAGCTACGCTTTCAGTCACCCTCCAGTGGAAAAGTCACCGTCCGACAGCAACCTCATTACCCTCACATCTCATCAGCTGAGTCATTCCACGTTGATCGTGAGGAGAGTCCACGGATAATTCTCGCACCAACAGCTAGCGCCATCTATGGGGAACAAATAAAAACCCATTGAAGCACTATTTTGATGAAAGAAGGCAGAAGGCAAAGTATTTTTTTATAAGTCTTTTAACTTAAAAAATGAGAACTTTGAGATGGCAGAAAGAAGACAAAGAAATGAAGGTTCCAGCTCCAACAAAAGCACCGCTCGTGGAGGAGGGAGAGTACCCCTGACCAGGGAGGAGCCTTGGTCAGGAGGCAGATACACAGATAGATTCCTGATCAACACGGCTGAAGTACTGGAGAGGAAACTCCTGGAGGTTAGAAGGCAGATGGCCAGGGAACCTGTCTCCCCTGGGAGAAGGGAGAACACCATTTGCCCTTGAAGAATAGGAGAGTCAAAGTAACCGTCAAGAGAGAGCTGGGGGATCCAGAGAAGTAAGTGGCCAAGCGCCTGAACCCAGACTGATGGATGGCCAGGCAGAAAGAAAAAGCCAAAGCAACTGAGAGGTTGGAGGAGCCTCGCGTGCCTCAGGAAATCAACACTCTCTTCAAAATCTACGAGGGACAGAAAAATAGGGGAGATGAAAAATATAGAAGGATAGATCAGTCAATAATAGAGAACAATCTGGCCTCCATCGACATGAGAGTCTACCTCAACGAGAAGTACGCCCGAAAAAAGGAAGCAGCAACAATTGTCAGCAAAAGAAAAATGAAATAATACATAAAGAAGATATTGTATGAAATGGGGGCGTGTAACGTTCCTGCTCAGGGAAGGAACCCGGGAACCGAAAAAGTCCCTACTTCTGGGTTCAAATCTCCTGTCTCAAAGGAAATTTTATCCTTACTTCTCCCAAAGAGGTTTAAGATGCCCTAGTTGCCTCCCTACTCAAGGAAAACGGACTTATCCCTACATGTGGACATGTTCAGAAAAATGATGGTGTTTCAGAACTTGATTGAGCTGCAGATGTACCGTCCTTTTTTCCTGTCTCTAGAGGGCCGATAAGACGTTGGCACAGTTTTATAATAGTGATATGAAATTCACAACTATTATACACTTTTATATCACAATAGCATGCCAGATCTATTGAACATATCTGGACTTATCCAACAATATATAAAAGCGAAAAGAATCAGACAAATTGCAATAACTAATTACAGTAATTTGATCATAAAATAAAATCACATCCCAATTATCTGGAAAAAATAGATTAACACATTTTCAATAAGGAACATTAGTGGCTAACCTTTATGAAAGAATTTGAAGGAATAGTTATGTTGAAGCCACGCCAAAAGCAATGCAAAAACAGATGTAAAAGCCAAAGTTCCTTCACACCTAACTGGATTGCATAAATACCCAAATACCTAGAAGCATAATTTACAAAATTCAATGCACTAACATACAAAAACAGAATACATATATTTGCTTCTGCAGACAAACAAGCTAGGAGAATAAAACATTAACGAACAGAATTTGCTTGATGGTCAGAGAAGGACAGACAGCACAAAATATAATTTTAATATACATCAACATTATGAGCATGGGATCCATTTATGGATTTTGGAAGATGTTTAAAGCACACCAGCATTCGCCTTTTGCACAAACTTATGAGAAACTGTGTTTTCATTGCAGCTACACATGGAAGATTTATGCAAACAAATTGCTGAACATGAGATCCATTTATGGATTTTGGAAGCACTGGAACAAGGAACAAAAGCAAGCTAAGCAAAGATATGTTGAAATGTTATACATTCTCCAGTTCAGGAAATTGGTGAGTTAAGTTCAGCTGTTGACTAAATATTTGTTCAAATTTTTGCAGTCAGCGATCCTAATAATCACATGTTTCAGGCATGGAATGTACCAATTCAAATACCTAAATCAGCGCATATTGTTCCAGTTGAAACCAAGCAACTTGCAGCAACAGAGATAGCTAAGCAACTTGTAGCAGTAGAGACAGCTAAACCCCAACTATCTTAATTCAAGCATTTCATGACATTCAAATTTTGGACCTAATCCAAAAATCCAGTAAACACTAATTTAGAAAATAACGAATTCTCTTTATTTTATAAAACACAGAGAAATTATAATTTCTTACTAATAATTAAATTTTTACTTCATCTAACCCAATTTAATTTAGTTAGTGAGCTAATCTCATAACTTTTGTGATATGAAACCAATCTACTTTTATGGGTGATTCAAAAGGGGAAATTTGTTTAATATTGAAATCGTTATTTTTCTCTATTCTTCATAATATGAAGAGAAATTATTTTTCTTTATTGACAACCAAAATTTTATTTTATTCGGTTGAGTATTGATAAGAGTGATTTGTTTTGAAACGAATATTTATTGTAATGAGTTTTTATTAAAATATGATATTGATTTTTAGGTGGTCTGAACATACTTGAAAAATTGTAATATTTGATTTATATTTGAAAATAGATTCAAAACAGGTTTTTAATATCTTGTATATTCTTAAAGTGTATTCTAATTAATAAGATATATTTATTTGATTCGTTGTGATTGTCACGTGATTGATCCATAGGATTGAGACATGACATTTCTTCCTCTGTTTTTTGGCACTTTTTGTTATTGTATGATATATATCCTTTTGTCTAATATAAATTTTTTGTGTTTAATGAAAGAAAATGAATTTTAGTAAATTATCTCTGTTGAAAAAGAAAGGTGGGGATACATACTTAGCCAATAGTGTATCTTTGCACACTATCCTATGAGAAAAAAAATATTTTTCAGAATTAATAAATGTTATAGCTAAGTTAAATATCATATCAGATCTTACAAATTTGAATGAAATCTCCAAAAAAAAAAACTGTCTTATTAACAAGTGAAATAAGATTATGTATTTAAAATACCTTGTACTCACTTAGATCCAGAAGAAATCTAATTGATAATTTTAATATCTAATAATTAAATAAAAATAATTTAAATATTTTTATTTAAATTATTAATCAACTAATACTTTATATTATAAAAAATTAATTTATAATATTATATTTATATATATTTTGAAAAACAAATTTATCAAAAACTAATCATATATATATATTTTAATAAAAAAGTATAATTTATCACATTTAATTATTTTTATTGCTTATTTTATATATGCTTATTTTTATTAAATAATAATTTAAAAATAAAATTTTTAATATTTATTTTTAACTATTTTTATTT
>JAVXUL010000003.1:945280-967861 GCA_035590515.1 Trichilia minutiflora | reverse complement strand
AAATGCAGTTTGGGTGGTTGGATGGATTTGTATTAGAAGTGTGATATAAAATGATTTTTGAACAGGTTTTATAAAGGCCTTATAGGCTGACAGGTTATATTCTGTGTCATTGGATACACACTGGAAGCCTGTGACGGTTATCATATGTGGGACCCACGGATTGAGGTGTGACAACTTAACCATAAAATTCCTGGATACTAGTCAAACTTTATTCTTGACACGCGTTAAGCCTTTGTAAGTCCTAACCTGCGTCAGACACATCCGTATTTCTGAGCTTACGAGCTCGATGATTCAAAGCTCTCTCGCTCTATATTATAGAGTTTATTCGCTCGAAGATTCTGGGCTTGCTCGTTCGATGGTGCTAAAATCCCGTACAGAGCTTCGATCCCTATGAGATTTCTTATGCATACTGTAATTTTCAATAAAAGTAAATTTTTATTGAAAACTAGAGGACTTGATGTTAGTGGTGATTTGAAGCCCCTGCAGCACATTTCTTATCAAATCAATGATGTGGCCCCCACCCCTCTTAAATACAGTCACCCTATGACTCCTTGGGACTGTCATCCTGCCACCCTAACCTGTTAAATCACTCTCTTCTCTATAAAAATACTATCTCCTCCCCCCAAAAGAACTACATATGGCTTTATCCCCCCTCCTCGGAGAGAAGAAAAAATGGAGAAGAAGAACCAGAAGAGAGAGAAAGTTAAAAAGAATGAGAAAAGAGAGAAGAAAGAGGATATGTAGACAGCTTGGGAATCACCCAAGTCTAGTCACAAATACAAATATCAAACAGTCACTCCTCAATTATAAGTTATTTCTCATTTGTTGTAAGAAATTCGTCGGAGATTTTCATTATTAGATGTATGAAAGTCATCGAATATTTTTTACATAAACAATTATATCGTTAATTTTATAATATAATCTAAACCGCGAATCCAAACTGCATTAAACCGTATTTTACGATTTAGTTTGGATTTCTTTATAATATGTTAATGGATTGGATTAGATTTATTTATTTTCAAATCGTAATATACGATTACATTTAAAATTTTATCCCAAATCGATCTAAACATCGTATATCCACCCCTGCTCTCCAATCAGCTTTCTGGCAAAATTCCAGCATTTCCATGAAATTTTGAAGTGACAGAAGTTATAGGGCATATATGAAATTATGCCAAGAATCATCTTCCAATTTCATTATTTTTAATCAGATTCTCAGAACAGATCGACGATCAAACGAATTAAGCTTGTCTCCATCGGAAGGCCAAGTATATTATAACTGTCATATATTATTCTCAGCTCAGGTCGTTCTCATTCTAGGTAGCTGTAGCTAGCAGCAGTAACAAGATAAACATCAGCTTTAACTTTAAGAAAATCATGCGTGCATGATGCATAATTGCATGTGTAGATATGCAAATTCATGCGAAAGAAAATAGGAACTTGAACTATTTTGAAGTAGCTGCGTTTTCAGGAATATATTCTCAACTTTGGTTCGGAAAGCCAACTGAACAAAGGCTAATGAATATAGTCAGCACGCATGATACATATGGTTCTCTTTCTCTTTTGCAGTATTTCATGGGAATATAGGGGGGTTTCAGTCTCTCAGATTCTCCAGCCTTTGCATCCCACCAAATCTACTAAGCAACTGGGCAAGTGTGGAACAAGCAAGCTGATTCAACTGGCAAAAACATGTTAGAAAATGATATGAAATATAAAGTTTGTGCTATGAATACTAATTTTTTCTTGATCCCGTTCAAAACTATTCTTTTACATATTTTATTATGAAAATAAAATTTCAAAACCCCAAATGCACTCTACAGCATTTTAATCTCAACTTAATAATCTACCCGAGTGAGGAGGAGAGCATTAGAAATTTATCAATTATAAGTTGAATATGAACAGATAATTGTAAGTTGATTGGAGAACACAAATTCATTGTCATGGTTTCTGATTAGTTCATATGAAAAATGAAGGAAAACGTGATTCAAAATTTTCAGCCTTCTTCTTTGTTTATTCCTCTTGAAAGTATTGAATGATTGTATTGAACGTAACAAATGAGTGCGTGATCTCTTTTCTTTTTAAGTAATTAAAGATTTCATTCGTATGATGTCAACTTTACGGGGAACGAGAGCTACGGCCAACAATAAAATCCGCAAAAAATTGATATGACTTTCATAAACCAAGAATCTATAATAATAATAATAATAATAATAATAATTTTATTATTATTATTATTGAATTTCTTGACACAATTTGGGTACTTCGAAAATAATGCCATCTGGTGGAGTTTACAGGATTAAACCACTCAATTAAGAATGAACACAATTTCATTTAGAATTGGAAATTGTTTTGCATGGAATGAAAAGATTTATTTTGATTTAATTAAGAGAGAGTTTCAATAACTATACTTAATTTCGACAAACACATCTATCTAGAAAAGTTACGAGATAAAATTGATCAAAGTTTGATAAGAACCAGAAACTCAAACGCATCCGAAAGGGAAATCAATGATTCAAACTTTTGAAGTAATTGGTTTCTGAGTCAGAATATTAATTAATTATCTTTCCATTTCCATTCTGAAGTTGATCTAGCATAAAAATTGTCTTGTCGTTGTTCCATCCTCATCAGCCATTACAATTAAAGATTAAAGATGCCCACTTTTCACAAAGCACAACAGAAAATATGACGTGTCATTTCGTATATAGATTTTGTCAATGAATCACCAAACTAGAATTCAATAGATTTCTTGCATTATCTATTCGCTATTACCTCCATAAAAGAATTCCCTTATTATATACAACACGCAATCTCGAATAAATCTTTTTTTTTTTTTAAGAGAGGAGGCGGTACAGGTCTTCAGTTTATGCATACATCGGCTTCTTGATATTTTGGATGCCCTCATTTCATGGTCAGTTTTTTTAGTATCATCTCGATATATTATATTAATTTCATCTTATTTTCTAATCACAAAAAACAGATGACTCCAATCTTCGATTAATTTATATGATAACTTCAATTCTTGCTTATTATTCGCATTCAATCATTTTTTTTACTAGAAGTTTTCTCTTAATACTTATCCTCACAGTTTAATATATGGCTAAAGATATAACAAATTATCCCATCAAAAATTATATATATCCTAGTAAATAGACTAAAATATTTCTCCCTCCGCAATTCACTATAGTTAGATATATGGTAGACCGTATTGAAAACATGTGATTAAAGTAATGATCACATACAGGGTTATGTCCTTTGATAAATGACATGACTAATAATGAAAAGACACCATTAGTGAAGTGTCACAATTATTCAATGAATAATTGTATGATTTCGTCCATAATATATGTCTATAAATAGACAAGTAAAAGCAGGAAATGAATATCGGAAAAGGATAGAAAGAATGCTGTGGAAGGCTTAAGTTTCTAGAGAGAGAAACTTAGAGAAATTATGGAAGCCTTGATTTCACCTTCTGTCTTTGGGTTTTGGACGTCCCTGCATGCAACCACCAGTCTCACGACGGTGTAAACGAATTCCAACAATATCAAGTCGACAAATATTCTCTTGGATGACAGTTCCTGCATAAGTGTCGGCTTTTGGTGCTTCCAGGCTGGTTCCAATTGATCGAGACGAATTATCTACAATATTCGGATCCTGAATACTTGCACGCGAGCCAATTAACTGAGAAAAGCGATATTTATAGCTTTGGAGTTGCCCAAATCGAGCTACTCACAGGAAAGAAAGGACTTGCATTTGACAGGCATGAGGAAAGAAATCTGGCAATGTATTTCGTTTCTACAATGAAACAAGATCGGTTGGCAGAAATTATTGACGATTGTATAGTGAATGAAGCAAATCCTGAGTAGCATAGAGAAATTGCAAATCCTGAAATTGATGACAAAGCGTTCATGGGTTAACGATAAATTGAATATGAAAGAGACACAGCATTTGCTTGGTAAATTGTCAAATACTTATTGGTATGGTGGTGGTTTTAGTACTATGAGTCCGAGATATGATAGCATAAGAAACCGTGTAATTGAGCCAGAACAAGATTGAAGATAATAGCTTATATTCATTTTCTTTGGTTTTTAAGGTGAAAGAGAGAAAAAGATGAAACTTGCAAGTTTTGTAGCTGTGTGCTTATTATGATTGCTGCTACTCTTTTCTTTATATTAGTTGTAAATTTATATTAATTTTTCTGAGAAAGAAAATAAACTTATGAAGCTCCTACTAAGTTTACAGAAAATGCAAGTAACCACTGAAGACAATCCTTACAAATTTTGTCAGGTGAAGTCCTTAGCAAAAGATGTAATCTCGCGACTATCATCTTCCATCACCAAGCGTCACAAGTGGTTGATCTTTGATGCTATAATACGCAGCAGTTGTATTACTGAAGTCGCAACATGTGCAAACATCAACCTAAAGCGTACAACAAAGCAAGTATTTTGTCTCTTCTGCATTCATTTCGGTATTCTCCCACGAATGTTTATGCATCATTCTGATCAATCCTTGTAATTCCATGGCTATTTCCTTCATTGTTGGCGTTTATGGATAATTTGTATCTAAATTGGAGAACTTTTGAATGAGTTTAATAATAATATTTTTATTAAATTAATTATTTTTTAAGGCATAAATTGAACTCTATCTAATCCTTTTTCTACTCTCTTCATTTTTACTATGAAGTTGATTCAATTTGATCTGCAACATCATGAAAAATATAAAAATAAAATAAATAAAGCACGATTTTCAAGAATCAATAGACGTATTAGGTTAAAAAATTTTGTGTAACAAAAATATACACATCAACATGGTAGCTTTAAAACTTTTTTATGTTTGTAAAATTAGACAAGTACTTGATACTTGTATTCATATATTTAAGAAAAAAGTAAATATGTAATATTCAAATTTCAACCAAACTTAGATTTTAGAAGGAAAAAATAGTTCCCAACCCAAAAGCTTTTTTTTTTATTTTACTGCCATCCCCTTTTATTAACATGCATAAGAAGAAAAAACGGATGCCAGAATTTATTATTATCAATAATAATATTTTATTCATAAGGTATATATAATGTTTATATAAAAATCTATAAAATAAAGTATTGAGGCAAGAAATCGGTTTCGTTCTCGACTCGAACACCAACAGATTTTCACTTCTCGTCCTTGAGCCTCGAGACTGTAAAACACACAGAACACTACAGGGGTAAAGCCAGTTTCCCGACGAAAACCCTCCGATACTTAAGTCAGAGAGGGTTTTACTTGGTGTGTGAAATAAGTGTGCGTGCAAGCAAGTAAGAATGCATGATGAGTATGAATGGCATGAAATGTTCTATCCATGATGCCTGGATGCACTAAAAAATTAAAAGAATGTCTCATAGTGGGTTTTTTTCAATGTGGTCGAATGAATCTGATTGTGAATCCCTCTCCTTTGATTTTTGGGTGCTGTATATTAAAAGCTTGGGAGTGCGCACCTCTGGACACGTGTTGCTACATTGCTGACGTTGCCAGGTCAACCTGTTGCAAATCAAAGGGGCGTGGGGACTTGTGACACTGTTCTTTGCCACGTCATCCCCGAGACCCCGAGCGTACATCCCTGTAAGTGAAGCTTTCAGTTCTCCCGAGAATGAAATCCCCTAGTTCTCGGGAGGCTTTTATGTAGCGGGTTGTAGCCTCGGTGTCACTAAGAGATAGAGTAGTGGAGACTAGTATAACCTGAGTGTCCGCGAGTCCATACTGTTGTATAGTGAGATATTGGTTTGACCCCCCGATCCCGAAGGTAAATGTTGTTAAAGGACTTGACCTGAATGTGAGTTGACAATATATAACTCGAAGGAGAATTTCTGACTGGTCGCCTTGGGCAGAGTGTCTGAGACAATTTGGCCATCTTCTTGTTGGCATAACCAGCTTCTCGGAACGACACCATATCAGGGAGCCTTTTTGATATGTGTATCTAATGGGTCTGGATAAGGGCACAAAGATAGGCCTGGACCGTTGGACTGGATCTCAATAAAATACCCCCAACACAAAGAAATAAACAAAATAAGTACAAGACTAAACTCCTCCCATGTAAAATAGTAATAATACATTAATATTAATCCAACACTTTCTTTATTCTATATCTTGCAGAAAGCAACTTTTTTTATTTTTATTTTTTCTCGTTGAGCTGCTGAGGCGAATGAAAGCACTACTGCTGTTTGACAGATCGAGAGGATAATATTGTACTTGTTGAAAATCATCTAGCAAATGGTGTCAATAGCTCTTACTAAGTTTACAGAAAATCCAATTAACAATCGAAGACAATCCTTCTATCTTTTGTCAAGCGAAGTACTTGTCAAAAATATAATCTCGCTACTATCATCTTCCATCATCAAGTGTCACAAGTCGTTGATCTTTGATGCTATCGTACGCAGCAGTTGTATTACTATTGTCGCTACATGTATAAACGTCAAGCTCAAGCGTTTCACAAAGCAAGTATTCCGTCTCTTCTGCATTCATTCCAGAGTTATCCCACGAATGTTTATGCATCATTCTGATCAATCCTTGTAATTCCATGGCTACTTCCTTCATTGTTGGCCTCTTCTCGCCTCTCACTTTTAAGCAACTTGCTGCCAGGTCAGCCACTCCCTTGAGCTGCTCCTTATTATTATCGTTTACAATTTGATTCTCAAGAATTTCAAATAAGCAGTTCTGTTTCAAAGAGGAAAGAAAATACATAACCAAGCTTCTCTCTTCCTCAGGTTTGTCAAACAATAATGCTTTCTTTCCTGTTAGCAGTTCAACAAGAACAACTCCAAAGCTATAGACATCACTTTTGTCAGTTAATTGACTAGTATGCAAGTATTCAGGGTCTAAATACCCTAGAGTTCCTTGGACCATTGTGGATAATTGAGTTTCATCAACTGGAACCAACTTTGAAGCTCCGAAATCAGACACTTTTGCCGTGTAATTTTCGTCCAAGAGTATGTTGGTAGATTTCACATCTCTGTGAATAATTGGCATAAAAGCTGCAGAATGCAAATATGAAAGCACTTCTGCAGTTTCTCCTGCAATCCTTAGGCGAATTTCCCAAGAAATTGTGGGTGCCTTATCTTTGTTATGAATGTGCTCAAAGAGTGTGCCATTGCTGACAAATTCGTAAACTAGTAAAGGAACTTCTGTCTCTAAACAACAACCCAATAACCTGACAACATTCCTATGATTGATTTGTGATAGCACAACTACTTCATTGATGAATTGTTCAATTTGGCCCTGGTCAACTATTTTGGACTTCTTTATGGCAACTTCACTCTTGTTTTCCAAATATCCTTTATACACAATGCCATAGCCTCCTCGGCCAATGATTCTGTCCTCAGCATACTTTTTAGTTGCCTTCTCGAGTTCCTCTGCCGTAAAGATTTTTGCTGTATCAGAAGATCCACTTCGTTTAGAGAGTTGCTGTTGTAAAAGAAAACCACCATTCTGCCGAAAGAATTTCTCCTTAAGTTTCATAAGCTTTCTTTTCTTCAGCACCAAGTAGACCCAAGAGATACTCAGAAGCAGAACAGTAAAGATTATAACAGAACCTGGATGTTTAGGATTTCAAACTATTATAAAAGACCTTATGTGGAGATCATAACAAACTGAACATCAAATAGTAATTACGAAAATATATATAGATCCTAATATTTCTGGTAAAATAATAATAAAATTTTCGGAAAATGATAGTGCTTGAAATTCCTTCTAATAACATCAAAATATCCTGCCTTATCTCTGCTTTCACATCTGTATCTCTGTTTCTCAGACAACAGAGTTTGGGATCAATTGCACGGTTCACAAAACACATCAAAAATGTAAAATCCTGCATGAATAAGCGAATCCATATACTTACATAGAACGACCTTAATCACTGGAAAATTATTGGATATACAGCCTTCTCCATTTTTTCTTCCGTCCCCATAATGCCCCTTCCGACAGACGCATGAATAATGCCCTTCTCTGTTAACACATTCATGCTCACAGTCATGAAGGTTTCTACCACATTCATCAATGTCTGAAAATCACAAAATATAAGAAATTTAGCAGATATTGGAATTAACTACTTAAGAGCAATTTATTTCATTTCTATTTTCTTTGGTTTATAGAGGATATGTTAATTGAAGTTACCTTGGCAGCCATCAGAAAGGTATGGATTCCCCTCGTAACCCTGGTTACACCGGCAAAGGTACCCGGAAAATTTCTCAGAAGGTTCATAGCAGTAGGCATTTTTTCCGCATATGCTGTTACTTGATGTGCTTTTTGCTTTTTCACAAGTGCCATTCTTTGTTATTGCCCAATCAATCACCATAGGAAGTCTTGGTATGTCGGTAAGATAACTGCGGGAGAAATTGAATTTACTTTGTTGAACGACAAATCCATATGTGCATGGATTAAAACGAGATACGTTTATGTGCTTGTTAAGGCTGTATGCTCTGACGCTGATTCTTCTTAGACCTTCAGGAATATCTATCTGGCAACATGCAGTGCCGATGCAAGATCCATCAGTGACATAATCAGAGTTATTACATAACGATATACACCCGGCAGCATACGATCGATTGCCTATACGACCACTAAGAATCGCATAGCTGTCGCAGCCAACAACTGTGAACTTGTTTTCAGTGTTAGAGATGGCGAATTCGGACAAACTAAAAAAGGGCCGCCTATTCCCGTTGACCCGCCGGCCGTCTTTATAACAGGCTTCTGCTACAATGTTTAGTACGAACAACCGACCGTCGTTGGCTATATGGGTAACAAGGATGTTTGATTTTCTTAAATATGGTTTGGGAGAATTTGTAGAACTAGTGGACGTGCAATTGATGAAGAAATCTTCGCCCAGATAACAATTAGGGCTTGTACCGAATGGATACGGAATCTCGACGCCTCCGCAGGTACTGCTGCAGCCGGGCTTGGCTTGAGGTGTTGCTACTACTGCAGCAGCTATAGCTAGCTGCAGAACCACCAGCACAAAATCTTGGACAGACATCCCATGCAACCCCATGAATTGAAACTCTATTAGTTAAGAATTATCACAATGTTCTCTCGTCTGCTGGTCAGACTACTTCTTTTATAACGGCTCTGGAGGAGGAAGACCAAGTCAGTGAGTAAAATGTCGTCGTCCTTCCTTTCAGCTGATGGTCAAGTTGTGGAAATGTTCCTTCACCTAGTTTCCTCGTAAATTCTAGTAACGCTTAATATAATTTATTTTAACACTGCACGCTTCAAAATCTACATCTTAAACCTAATTTTAATATATTGTGGTTAGAATTATACTTTTAAAGACGCGTGGTGTGAATAGTTAATTAAGCTGTAGTTGCGTTTTAAATTAAAGTGACGTAACTTGGAAAAAATAATTTCCATTTTTCAAGCAATATTTTATTTGGCATACCGATGAACGGTATTGGCTGCGTCAACTCGAATTTTAAAAGTCAGTGCGTCAACTCGAATTTTATTGGCTGACTGTAATTGAAATTTCAATTACAGTGATTTTCTAAAATGACTTTTTCATCCCCTCTTCTTCTTCTTTTATTCTTTAACCTTAGCTACACTTTTGGCATTTCGTAAAACTTTGTTTTAAGTGATCAAAAAGGCAGAAATGTGCGTTTCCTTGTCATTCCTTTCTTTCCCGTGATATTTTACTTTTTTGTCTCATCATCGTTCTTGCTCTTTGCTTCTTGCTATCTTCTCAAATTTTCACCATTTCAATTCATTTCTTTTGCTACAAATCAACAAAATCATAGGTCTTTAACACTCCAATAGCATTATTTAGCTGATTTAATGGTGTATTAGACCAAGGGAAATTAAGTTTGCAAGCTCAAATCGTTTTTTTTTTTGGTTTGAATGTAAATCAAGCAACTACACACTAATATGACTTCTCGGTAAAATTATCAACCTTGTTTTAAGTTGATTACATGCTTTAATTAATAGTTGATTATATAATGATACCTAAAGTTTATTGTTAGTATAAAATCTTACGATTTTAATGAAATATTAATAAATTGAAATTGATTGTATCATGTAGGTATTAGAATTAGTTGATTAATTATTAAATTTTAAAAAAAAGAATTTTTGTCTGATAAAAGGACAGTAATTTTAGATCCGAATTATGATTTGCGAAGGATGATCTTATTGTGCAAAATAGGTCATCTTAGTAAATTTAGTAAACATCAATAATTGAGTGGATTAATTGTTAAAAATCGGATTGTAAGAAAATGAATTTCGAAGAAAGAGAAAACTTTAATGTATATTACAATTTAGTAACTTCGTATATGTATATATTTGATTATTCTAATGATGTTAATAATTTCGTATTATAGATACACTGAGGGAGCATTCGATTAGCTGCGAGGA
Organism: Trichilia minutiflora; assembly: GCA_035590515.1. NCBI lineage: Eukaryota > Viridiplantae > Streptophyta > Magnoliopsida > Sapindales > Meliaceae > Trichilia > Trichilia minutiflora. The sequence goes on along the minus strand of JAVXUL010000003.1, from coordinate 957,502 downwards.
TCCGGATTCCATTTGATTCCTGTTTATCAATTATGTAAGTGGATACTTTTATGTTTTCATCAGTTTTTAAAAGCTATATATATAATATGTAGTTGATATAAAATATTCCTACTATGAGTGGATATGATTTTAAATTAATTTTGTTTTCAAGTGTGATGATTTTTATAATTTTATTATCCAGTATGATTCCAAAAAAAAAAATGATGATGATGATGATGTATGCATGGATACGACTAAGTCATCTTTATGTTTTTTATAATTGTGTTTAATAATGCAATTAATATGTCTATACATAAATGTATAATTCCAAAAAAAAAATGATGATGATGATGATTGTAGCTTGCATTTTATTCATATTTTTCATACTTATTTCCCTTAATTCATTGTGATAAATTATGTATAATGGATGGATTTTATGTAATTTGTGTTTTTGTGATATTAAATAGGATCAAGGATGAAGAAGAAGTGAAAAAGGATGAAGTTTGATGATTTTGGAGATAAAGAAAAACCTTTCCAGTAAACCAAAATGCAACCAGAAGCAAAGACCAGCAAAAATAGAAAACAGCCCCTATTTTCCTTAGTTGTGACACTAGCCTTGGGCATGGTTAAGGCCATAGCGCGAAAAAATCTGAACTTCGGGATTTCACGATTTTGACGAGCCAGCTCAACTTCTGACCTATTTTTGTGCTTCTAAAATTCTTCTTCTATGAAAGAAAATTGTCTAGGAAGTTTAGGAAACCTAAAAACTAGGAAATTCCAATTTGTGAAGGACACAAACTCTCTTTTTAAAAAGAGAATTGAGATTAAAAGAGAGGAGGCGGCTAGGTTTTGAGGCATGACGCAGAGGAGAAAAAGAAGACAAAGAACAGCAACATATTTTTCAGATTTGTGTTTTCTTTGTTTTAGATTATGAACAACTAATTTATTTTTCTAGTTAAAGGATAATTAAGGATTGGTTTTAAGGATTGTGAGATCTATGTTTAATTTCTAAACTTTTATTCATTCTTGGTATTTGTGCAATTCTGTTCTTCATGTTTATTAATGTTGATTTGTAGATCATAACGGTTTCTATGACATGGTTCAACTTGTAGATCATAGCAGTTATCTATTACATGATTCGGTTTATACATTATAATAGTTTTTGTTACATGATTCGATCATGTTATACGTCCATATAGAACTGTATATCCATAATTGTATGATTTTCTATATAGTGGAAAAAGATATCCTGATAAAATATCTTGGATTGCATAATCTAACTTAAATGAATAGCCCTAGTGTTGTTTGTTGGTTAGAATCGGGTTTCTCTAATTCTTAATGCTGTCAATAAATTAAAATCTACGAGCTATCTCTAGGTTTGTTTGTTGGTTAGAAAGCAATTATCCCGTTTGACCTAATTGTTTTACAACTTAAGGAGAAATTGGTTATGCAAGCTTATACTAGTAACTATAAATGGTTTATCAAGATAATAAAAGCGTCCTAACTTCGATGATCCATCCACACAAACCAATCTGAAAATTATTCCTTTGACTAGATCTTCATATATTTGATTTTTCTCCTCTACATTATTTTTAGTTTTGTTGATTTAATTAATTTTGTTAGTTTTTATTCTCTTTCAGTTATCATAATTTTATTTATTTGTTTGGTTAATTTATTTTCTGGTTTTTGAAAGATTTAAAATTCACCCGTTCCCTGTGGAGACGATCCCACTCATCACTATCTATAAATTTATTTTTAAGATTGAGTTGGTATTTTATTTTTGACGGATTCGACGACCGATCAGCTGGGAATGATATGGATAGATTATAGAAACTGAAGCAGCAGTTGAGTTTGGAGTTTGAAATGAAGGATTTGGGACCTGCAAAGAGGATCCTAGGCATAAATATAATCAAAAGGGAAGCAGCTGGTGAAGTTATACTGACACAGGAGAAATATCTAACCAAGGTGTTGCAGAGATTCCAAATGGACAAAGCTAAAGCTGTGAATGTGCCTTTAGCAGCTCATTTCAAACTTTCAAAGGCTCAATGTCCAATGTCAGAATAAGAAAAGGAAGAAATGGAAAGAGTCCTGTATGCTAGTTCAGTTGGATGCCTCATGTATGGCATGGTATGCACAAGACCAGATATTGCATATGTAGTGAGCAAAGTCAGCAGATTCCTAAGTAATCCAGGAAAGCATTATTGGCAAGCTGTCAAGTGGATCTTAAGGTACATTAAAGGGAGCTTGAAGTGCTGTTTGGTTTATGGGAAAGATGACAAAGATGCTGAGTCAGTAAGGGGATACGTGGATGCTGATTTTGTAGCTGATCTAGACAAAAGAAGGTCAGTTACAGGCTTTGTATTCCAGTTTAAAGGCAGCACCATTAATTGGAAGTCATCACTGTAACATATTGTGGCTCTATCTACAACTGAGACCGAATATGTAGCTATTGTGGAGGCAATTAAAGAGGTATTGAGGTTGCAAGGGATGGTAAAAGAGTTGAAACTTGGAAATGTAAGTGCAGAAGTCTTTTGTGATAATCAAAGCACCATTCATCTAGCTAAACACCAAACTTTCCATGAAAGAACCAAGTATATAGATGTAAGGATGTACTTCATAAGAGAGATTTTGAAAGGAGGTAGAGTAAATCTCTTGAAGATGCATACATCAGAAAATATTGCTGATATGCTTACAAAGGCTGTTTCTGTCAGCAAATTCAAGTTGTGTTTGCAATTGCTAAAGGTGAGTAATAAAGAAGCAGGGAAGAACAACTTGGTGAACTGTGACACTCATATGTTGGCACTAGAAAAGAAAATTAGCTAAGTACAGAAGTTGAAAGTTCTATATATAGCTAAAAAGCAGAGTGCTTAATGTGTTAGTCATGTAATATAGGATCAAGGTGGAGATTGTTAGAGTTTGATCCAATGTTCATGAGTGTAGGTGCAAGAATTGCTGAGTGTATGAGCTGTAAATGAGTAAGGGTTGGTTAGTTAGTTAGTTAACTGCAGAATCTTGAATTCTTGGATTCTTGAAAACCAATAAGGAGATAGTTGGATAGGTATATAATTAGCTGATTTTAGATTGTAAAATCATTAGCTTTCTTTCTCTCTAAAGCTTGAATATACAAGTGGCATTCTTGATTAATTTCTCTCTCGGTTTTGATTGCTTTCTTGGTTTTTTGTTCTTGTTATTCATTTTGCTGTGATTGCTTGGAGAGAGAGTTTTCTTTCTCTGGTAGGTGCAGGCGTGACTGAAAGATAGCTTGACACAAGCTGGAGTTGCTGCATTACAAAGATAAAGCTACAACATGCTACAGGCTAGATTCTGGTTAATGGTACATCCTTTGAATGTAAACACATAACCAGACAAAGATCTTCTCTTGTCTGCATCATTTGCATAATCTGAGTCAATAAATCCTTCTAGCCATATACCTCTAGATGAGTTCTTGCCATATACTAAACCCAAGTCATGTTCCATTCAAATACCTGAAGATCCATTTAACAGCTTTTCAATATTCTTTCCTGGGTTACTCATGTATATGCTTACCGTACTAATGACATGTGTTAAATTTGGTCTTGTACAGACCATTGAATATATTAAGCACCCTACTACATTTGAACATGGTATTGGCTTCATCTCATTCTCCTCTTCATAGCTTTGTGATTTAGTAAGCCTTGATAGTTTGAAATGAAGTGCATAAGGAGTCAAAACTGTCTTGGCATTCTCCATTCTGAACTTTCTTAATATCTTCAATACATATTCTTTCTAAGTAAGCTTCAGAAGTCCTGCTTTTCTATCTATGATAATATCTATACCAAGAATTCTTTTTGCACTCCCCAAATCTTTTATTTCAAACTCAAAGCTATGAGAATATCATCAACATGTAGCAGTAACAAAATTAACTCATTTGTTAATGCTGTTTTCATATGAACTTCTCTTATACCCAGATTCATTCATAAATGAATTAAATCTCCTATAATATTGCCTTGGTGACTGATTCAGGCTATATAGAGATTTTTGAGCAAATAGACCTTTTTTCTCATTACAGCAACTTTGAAGCCTTCAAGTTGTTCCATATAAAGCTCCTCCTTCAAGTCTCCATAAAGAAATATTGTTCTTACATCCATTTGACCCATTTTTAGATTAAAAACAGCAATAGTTGCAAGAAAGAGTCTGATAGAAGTATGTTTAACAACTGGTGAGAAAACTTCACTCTAATCCACACCCTTTTTTTGTGTAAACCTTTTAGCTACTAGTCTTACTTTAAATCTTGGAGGATCATCCTTGCTCTTTCCTTCTTTAATTCTATAAATCTATTTTGAATCAATTACCTTTCTTTTTTCTGGTCTGTTAACTAAAATCCAGGTATGTTTCTTTCTGAGTGAAGACATCTCTTCTTCTATAGCATCAATCTATTACCTTTTATTCTTACCGGATATAGCTTCCTTAAAGGTTCTAGGTTCTTCACCACTCAAGCTTTTTGTCATAATCAAAGTATAAGAAATCAGATCTGTATAAGCATACCTTGTAAGTGATCTCACATCCCTTCTTTGTCTATCTCTTGCCAGTTGATAGTCTTGAAGGTTATATATAACTTTCTGATATTTCTTCTGCTTCTGTTGGTTCTGGATCATAACTTTCAGATTGCTCCACCTCAAACTCAATCTTTTGCTCGTTAAAAGAGTTTCTAGATGTTGATGCAGATGATTGGAATTGCTCATTCATAATGGAATCTGGATAAAAGATAACATCTCTGCTAATGATGCACTTTGTTTGATTACCCTCCCTGCACTATAGTTGTATCCTTTAACTCCTTTTGGATAACTAATAAACCTTTCTTTTGTTGCCCTCTGATCCAGTTTGCCTCTCTTTACATGTGCATAAGCCTGGCATCCAAATATTTTAAGGTTGCCTAGATCTGGTTATTTTTCAAACCACACTTCTTCTGAAGTCTTCAACTTTAATACAGTTGATGGGCTTTTGTTAATAACATAACCATCCGTGCATACAGCTTTAGCCCAAAGAGATTTTGGCAGATTTAATTAAATCAATATGCATCTAACTCGATCCATTATTATCCTATTCATCATCTATACTAATCCATTTTATTGTGGTGTGTGAGTGACAACTCTATATCTGGTAATTCCTTACATTCTACACCATTCATTGAACTTCTCATTGTAGAATTCTAATCCATTATCTGCCCTTAGTCCTTTCAACTTTAAGCTTGTTTGATTCTCAACAAGTAGCTTCCATTCTTTGAATCTTTGAAATACTTGGTCCTTTGACTTTAAATTATACACCCAAAGTTTCCTAGACCGGTCATCTATAATTATAAGGAAGTATCTAATACCTTTAAAAGTTTAGACTTGAGTAGGACCCTATAAGTCAGCATGAACATATTCTAGAGCTCATTTTGTTGTGCGTTTTGCTGGTTTGAACTTCAATCTAGTTGATTTACCTAAAATATAGTTTTCACAAAACTCCAAAACTCCCAATGGTTCATTCCTTAACAACCCTTATCTCTCAAGTTCCTTTAACCCTTTCTCACTTATATGAGCTAATCTCAGGTGCCAAATTTTTGTTTTTTTGTTTGCTAATCTCATAGAAGTTGTCAAGTTAGCCCTAGAATATAAGGTTTTAAGAATATACAAACCATTTTTTAACTCTCCCTTCATTAATACTAACGATTCCTTTGATACCTTAAGGCAAGTTTCTGTGATTTTTATAGAGTATCCCAAGTTACCTAACACACCTAGTGAGATGAGGTTCTTCCTAAGGCTCGGTACAAATCTGACTTCATTCAATTCCCTCACTACTCCATCAAACATCCTCAATTTAATAGTGCCTATACCAATAATCTTGCATGCTTCATTGTTGCCTAATAACAATTTTTCTCCCTTATAATAAGAGATTGAATGAAAGAAAGTTTTATCATGACACATATGGAAAGAACAACTAGAATCTATTACCCATTTATTATCTAAGCTTTCTTTTGATACAGCAAGAAGTTTTGTACTTTAATACCCATCACTAGACACATCTAAGGTTACTGATGGATCTCCCTTCTACTTCTATTTTTCTTTCTTCTTTTTTGGGCAATCTTTGATGAAATGCCCTTCTTTATGATAGAAAAAGCACTTTCTTTTCTTTACCTTGACTACTCCTTTCTTTCTTGCCTTTTTTCTGGTCTTCCTCTTGCAGTGAGTCCTTCTCCTCTTATTGAACTGCCATGACCATTTCTCCTTTTTTCTTTCGTGTTGAGAACATTTTTTACATCCTTTAGAGAGATAGTTTCCTTACCAAGGGTTATAGTATCTATAAAATGTTCATATGAATTAGGCAGAGAACTCAGCAAAATCATTGTCAAGTCTTCATCTAAAAGTTTTGCATCTAGATTTTCAAGATCCATTGTGATCTTGTTGAATTTATCAAGAAGTTCCCTAATAGATCCACCTTCTTACATTTTTAAAGTGTACAGTCTCCTCTTGTGATAGAGACGATTATTTATGGATTTGGACATATATCTAGACTCCAATTTCTCCCATAATCCAGAAGTTGTATTCTCAATCAAAGGTTGAATCTCCCTTAACACACCATCACTCAAACTCAAGATAAGAGCATTATGTGCCTTTCTCAAAACTTCTTCTTTCGTTCTTGAGACCAGGACACTGGTAAACCAGCTTCACCCCATAATGCTTGCTCTAAACCTTGATGAATCAGTAAGGCCTTCATTTTAATCTTCCAAATATTAAAATTATTCTCACCATCAAACTTCTCAAGTTCTAACTTTGTTTGAGCCACTCTCCTAAACCAAGCTCTGATACCACTTGTAGGGTTTATAATCTTGAAGATGAAATCAACTCAAGAAGCTCAGAATAACTCAAACCAACAAAAACTGAAACAAAAGAAATCAAGAAACAGAGCAAAACCAATAAGAACAATTGCACAAGCGAGGATTTTATGTGGTTCAGTTCATGGAGAACTTACATCCACGAATAGACTCAATAAGCCAAGACTCTACTATAGAGATAAGAGAATTTTACAATAAAGAAAAAATACGAAGAAAAAACTCAGCAACTACCTCAAATCTTAGCCTAAATCCCCTTAAAAAACTAATCTGTCAAGAATTTTGGAAAGAACTCAGAATTCGTTACAAACATTAGGCTGAATGACATGAATGCCATTAGTGAATAAATGCTAGCTAACTAACAACCAGGGGCAATTAAGACAATACACATGTAACGGTTTTTTAACGGCTGCAGATTCTTTTTCTTCTCCTTCGAATTTTTCTTCTTTGCTACAGACTTCAACTTCCAGTATTCTTCAAATATAGATTACTGGATCACTCTTCAACACATACTTTACAAATAAGAGTTTATAATATGTACTCAATATTATATATAATAATTTAAATTTTATTAAATTAAAAAATTATTATTATATCACATGTTTTAGGGGCGTATATAATAACATTTTATCTGACAATCTCTTACTTATCCTAAAGCATAATAAGCATCTAATATATCCTCAAGCTATCCATATGACTTTATACGCTCTTGACTAACAAAAGTTATGGAATAAGGATGTTGAGTAGATTCTTACTGACACTTTAACTTCACCCATCTACAAGAATTCTTGTATTTGGTGAAAATTTTATCTTAATGTGTTTTTCTCTTACTAATGTTATTTGAATTCATATATTTCCTCAATTACTTTATTATGTATCTTTAACATTTTGAACCATATCCAGTTGAACAAAGAATTTACAGAGCTATATAGCTTCTTTTATAACTTCAAAACTATACATTAGGCTAGTGTCGCCGGGTGGTGTACTACAGATTTTGTTGCTTGCTGCTGTTTAGTGCTCCGTTGCATTATTCTTTTTTTGCTGATGCTTCTTCTTACTGTTGCTGACCAATATATTGCTATTAGTTTGCTGCATTGTGCTGTTGGCTGGCTGGTGCTCCTCGTGTGTAGTAATTCAGCAATCTATTATGGTCGAAGCTGGAAGCTGAATTTGGTTAGCTAAAGTTGCTGGAGTTGCAGCTGCTGGAGCTGAAGCTGCTGAAGTTGAAGTTGAAGTTGCTTGCTGGAGTTAGTTGCTGGAGCTGAATTCCAGAAGGTGCCAGCTAGCAAGAAACCAAGAATCAGAATCTTGGATCTTTGGAGCCTTAGTTAATCAAAGAAATGGCGCCACTTGAAGTTAGTTATTTCAAGAATAGATTTGATTAATAAAGGCTGTAGGTGATGCAAGTTATGTGACAGTTTTTCCAGGTGTATAAAGTTGCAGAAAAGAGCAGTGTGAGGAGAGAGTTTTTTTTTTCTTAATTGTTTTTTCCTCTTCTTCTCTTGCTGTAGTTCTCTCGTGCAGTGATCAATAAAACTTGATTTCTTCTTTGTAGATTCTGTGTTCTTTCATCTTGAGTGTGTTTGCTTGACTGTGAAAGAAGTGTGCAAGTGAGAAGCTTTGCAGGTTGGCTCGTGTTCAGTAAGTTCTGTGATTTCTTGGCCATCACTCTTCTTCTTTGTTTTTCTTTGTGGTTGGTTTTGGTCTGGAAATTCTTCACATTTGGTTTATTTTTTAAAGTAGAAAAATAACATTTTCTTAACTTTTAAGTAATGAAAGGTTATAATTGAGAAACATATAGGAAGACAAATTAAGCAACTTAGAATAGATAATGATTTAGAATTTTATGGAGGCGATTTTAATAAATTTTACAAGAATGAAGGAATTGTCTGATACCATACAGTCAGGATGATACCTTAATAGAATGGTGTAGTAGAACGGATGAACAAAACTCTTTTAGAAAGAGATCATTGTATGATCTCTAATGTAGGTTTGACAAGAGATTTTTAGGCATGGGCAATCTTTACAACTTGTCATATTATTAACCACACTCTTTTTGCGGCTATTGATTTTAAAACTCTTATAAAAGTTTATTTAAACACTCTTATAAATTATTCTAATTTGAAATTTTTTGAGTGTCTAACATATATGCATGTGAATAAAGAAAAATTGGAGTTTAGAGAAAAAAAGTGTATTTTTCTTAGGTATACCTTTACAGTAAAAAAGTATAGATTATAGTGTTCAGATCTTCAATTCTCAAAATTTGTAATTTACAAAGATGTTATATTTGATGAGTTGTCTATGTTATTCTCGAAAAAGAAGTATTTTGATTTTTGTGATTCAAATAAGAATGATAGTATGCAGAAGTAAGTGAAGATAGATATCGACATTTTTATTCTTTCTTAGTTAAGTTCCTTTACAACTCAGTCAGATTTAACATAGACATCTAAATTTTCAAAAAGTAATCCAGATGAGTAACAGTATTTCATAGCCAAAGACAAACCAAGGAGGGAGATTTGATCACTATTAAGATATATAGATTAAGTCACATATACTTTGACAATTATAAAAGAAATAAATAGAGTTAATGAATCTTCTACCTACTCAGAAGTAGTTTCTTATAATGATTTAGTTAAATGATTAGTTATGATGAAGGAAAAATTGAATCTCTTTATAAGAATTAAAATTTGGGTTCTTGTAAAGCCACTTTTAGAAAAGAAGATAGTTGGTTACAAATGGGTCTTCAAAAAAAAAAGAAGGTATTCCAGAGATTAAAAAGGTATAAAGTAAGATTAATTGCAAAGTGCTATAGTCAGGTATAGGGCATTGATTTTATACATGGTGAACTTAAAGAACAAATTTATATAAAGCAACCTAAGGCTTTTAAAGTTGAAGGAAAGAAAGACCATATTTGTTTGTTAAAGAAATCATTATAAGGGTTAAAACAATCTCCAAGACAGTGGTATAAAAGTTTTGATTCTTTTATACTAAGTCGTTGTTATTCAAGGAGTATGTATAATAGTTGTGTTTACCTTCGAAAATTGAAAGATAGTTCTTTTATTTATTTGTTGCCCTATGTTGATGACATGCTCATTACTATTAAGAATTTGAAAGAAATTTAGACTTTGAAGACTTAGATTTGAGAGTAGTTAAGAAAATTCTTGGTATAAAAATTAAGAGAGATTGAGAAGGTAAAAGATTGTATTTGTTATAGAAAAACTATCTTGAAAAGATTTTGAAAAAGTTTGGTATGAAGAATGTAAAAACTGTTAGTACTCCTTATTAGCCACTTCAGATTATTAGCTGTTCAATCACCAAAGTCTGATGAAGAGAAAAATTAGATAGCACATATGTCATATTCAAGCGCAATCAATAATATTATGTATGCAATGATTTTTACACATCCTAATATTTTACAAACAGTTAGTGTTGTTAATAGGTATATATCTTATACAAAAAAAAAAGAATAATGATAGACCATGAAGTGGATTCTCAGATACTTATATAGTATTTTAAACACTTGTTTGAAATTTGAAAAAAATAGTGATATTTTGATTGGATTCGTGGATTTTAATTATGTTGAAGATCACTTAAAAGTTATGTATTTTGATTTAGTAGATATGCAGTTAGTTGAAAAGCTACTTTGCAACATATTATAACTTTAACTACTACGGAGGTAGAATATATGGTAGTGATCGAGACAATCAAAGAAGACTTATAGTTGAAGGCTTTATTTAGCAAACTTAGTATTCATCAAGGTGTTACTATAGATTATTGTGACAGTCAAAATGTTATTCATTTAACTAAAGATCAGACGTATCATGAGAGGACAAAGCACATCGACGTAAAATTTTATTTCATCGGGGATATCATTACTGAAGGTAAAGTTCTTGTTAGAAAAATTACTACCAAAGACAATCCTATTGATATGTTTATGAAGCCTCTTCCAATTTATAAGTTCAAGCAATATTTGGCCTTGATTAATGTTCATTGATTGTAACTTAAGCCATTAGGGCTCTAACTGAGAAGGTGGAGCAAATTTGGAGTAAATTTTTCTATATGTTATATGTTGGATATAAATTAAGGTGGAGATTTGTTGGGATAAGTGTCTCGCATCCATCTTATATGGATTGATTAAATATATTGGCACCTTATCTTTTACTATAAATAAGAAATATGTGATAATTTTTAGTACGAGAAAAAATGAGAAATTTTAAGAGTATTTTGATATTGAGACTTTTATAAAATTATGTCTATAAATCATTTGAAGATACTATACATCATGAAAATATTAATACCTTATTATTTTTTATCTTATTACTTAATTGCTCCAAAGTCTCTTTTGTTGTTAATTTATGGGAGTATTTTCCCCAACACACGATTGAAGATAACGAAATTCTTCGATTATTGCCCAAGCGGAGGCATGCATTTCACATGAATTGCATTGACCAGTGGCTAGAAAGTCATTGTAGCTGTCCTCTCTGCGGGTACAAGTTTGACGCGGGAGACCTCAGGAGCATCTCTTTTGAGATTCGTAGGAAATGACCCTTGAAATCTAGCAGAGGAACCAAATCTTGAGCTTTTTGTCCAGAGAGGGCAAGACCATCAAGGGTCATCAATATTTAACCTCCGAAGAAGCTTTAGAAAGACTGAGCAAGAAGAGCTTCTAATTCAAGAGATAATCGGGGTAACGGTGATCAAAACCTTATGCACAAGTTCAAACACAAGATCATCATCTCCGATGTTGTTATCAAGAAACGATGGAGCGATGTTAACTCTTCTAACTAATTGTTTTTGAGCTCTGAAATGCTTAGTCTTGTGTCAGGCAATAGGTTCTCTCGCTCGAATTCAGCAAGTGGTAGATTCCTTAATGAGTCGCTCGTGAATGATAATATGATGAAGATTAAGGACGATATGGAGAGGAAGAGATTATACTAGTCCAATTTCAGTGAAGTTCCCAGAAGTCATTCAGTTTCAGGCTCCAGCATTAGTTCTGCTTATTATAATGATGCAAACTCATCGAAATTGTTGGACTGCTACAGAGAAGATATCAATGTCTGAGATCACCAACTTTGCAAGATTCAGAGACTTTAGTATAAGACAACAAATTAAGGAAGCTGCACTTAGTGGTGATAGTGGAAAAGAGGACAAAGTGAGAAACATTGGTTGCCAATAGTACAGCGAACAGTTCAATGGTTCAAATATCGGGAGGAATTAGGGCACAAAAGGCAATCTTTAAACCTGTGATTTTGGTACTGATACCATAACTTTAAAAGGTTCTGAACTACTTCTTCATTGACAACAAATTATGGAGACAGTATTGCCTGCCATTCTTCATGTAAGCCATTTAATTCGAGAAACTTTGTAAGTTTTCTGAACTTATTTTCTTATTG
>JAVXUL010000003.1:928104-939508 GCA_035590515.1 Trichilia minutiflora | reverse complement strand
AAAATAAGTATTAAATATAAATAAATAAAATTATTATATTAAATAATTATTCATTTAGATATAATTATTTATTTAAACACTATTATTCTTGAACTAATCGTGTTTTAATCGTATCTTAATCGTGTTTTAAATGAATAAACGAATTTAAAAGGACAATTCCGAATCTGACACGATTATTAATCGTGTGACACGAATACGATCCAATTATTATTTGTATCAAAATTTTCAAATCTAAATTCGTTTAATTATATCGAATTCGTATCGAATAATTATATTGTGATCCAAATTATCACCCCTAATCTGACTACCCATATTCAAAATTAAGGATGGGCGATGAGTTTAATGGAATATATATATACACACATAAGTTTGAAAGGTGTTAAAAATTTTGTAATTAAATAATGTTTTTTTGAAACATGTAGTCTTTTTTATGTGCTACCTTTTAATACTTGGTGTAATCATACAAGTAAAATCTAAAAATTGGGTAGTTAAATAATAAGTAATATTATTAGTCGCACATATGATATCACTATCATAATTATACCCTTAATTAATTTAAACAATAATGTTTAAGATAAATACTGGTATTAAAATTTTATTTGTACAAATTGATATAAAATTTTATATTTTTGTCATATATTTTATAAAATTTATTTTATTTTTCATATGTAAAAATGTAAGACATATATTAGTATGAAACTAACATATTTAGATATAAATCCTGTATTTTAAAAAATAATAAATAAAAATAGTATTTGGTTATTTCAACATAAGTTCTTATGGTTATGATCATTAAAAAAATAGTTTGCAATTACATATTGAACCGCATCGATGTCACAAGGGCACATCAAACGAGTCTGTTTTTTTTTTTTTTTTTTTTAATTTATGAGACAAATAATTTGTTAAGAAAAACAAAAAAAAAGGGATTTTTTTAAAAAATAGTCATATCCAATAGGCTATTTTCTTCTTTATTTTTTTTATAAACAACCCTTGCAATAGTAAAGTAAACCCATGTATATATACTAAAATCAAGTAAAAACATTATAGTGAAACCATCAAGCTGCAAAAAACTTTTCAGTTGATACTAAATTCATGCTTAGAATCTGATACATTATGTTTTCCGACATTTGGCAACATTGATCAAACGTTTGATGTAAGATTAAACAACCAATTTATAAAGAAAATCTTATTCCAATTAAACAATGATTAATGTTTAATAATAATATAAACTTATTTATTTAAATAGATTAAATTGTAGTCTTATCTTATTATTTTAATAAAACTCAGGTCTTACACGTTATTTCAATTAAAATTTTTCGAAAATCAAAGATTGAGGCTGGTCCTTAGTCTATAGTGAGAAAATTCAAAGTTCAAGTCTTGATTTTTTTAAATATTTATTTTGTATATATGATCGATAAGAATCTCCATTGTTTTTGAATATTTGTGATAGTTTAGTTCATTTTAATTGAAGCACCTTTTCATTGTATGCTTACCAATTTTTATTCAGTTATACTATAGTAATTGTTAAAAAAGAAAAAGTGACAATACATGATATTTGATAAACAAATTAGGTCACCCATCAATCTCACCATCAATAAATCCTAATAGGGCATCACAGAATTTGACCTTCCCATTTGGCCAACAACTCAAATCCCCTAAATATTGTTGGTATTTAGTGCAATGTTTGGACCATTTCCTTATCAACATTAGCAACCCATCTAAATCAATCAATTAATCAAATATATATGGTTTGGTTTAAGTCATTTCCATTTTTGATCTATAACAGACCTTACTTCTTCATTTCTAGCCTTTGAATTCCATTGGTTCTTAATTTTCTAGCATTTTGATTCCACTAATTATCTTAGCTTTGTTGGGTTTTTGTCACCTTCATTTACTCAAATTGTCGCATAAAGCAGACAATCCCCCTGTTGATTTTTGACCTTATATTTTTGTTTTTTAACTAATTGGATTTGTGAATTCATGTCCTATAAAATTTGGAAATGAACTAACCGTCTCAATTTGAGGCCATGGAAAAAAACCCAAGACATGGTGCATATTAAAGTGTTATAAACTTATAATTGATTTCCCATTAAAGGAAGAACATTTTTAGCCAATACGAGTAGGAATGCTTTGTTTTTTGTACTGCAAGGAGAAAGCAATTCCCTATTAAGCTCGTTCATGATTGTTTGATTTTGAAATTCAAAAATAATTTCAAACTCAAGATGTAATTTTAAATTTTAAATTTTTAGTTGTATACAATTCTAAAATGCTTACATAAATACATGCTTATTTTTTTCATTATCATATTTTTAGTGTTATAATTAATTAATTTTAATAATAAAATTTTATCAAATAAATATATAAATAATAATGCAATATATTGGTTTCACCTAAAATTCTCTTTATAGTGAAAAATAATATTAAAAATATAAAATTTTTGTATAAACTATTATAACATATTAATATAAAATAATAGTAATACTTGACCTATGATCTATTGTTTATTCAAATTAATTCTATTAATTTTATGTTTATATTAATCACTATTATCATGTCAAGTCAATTTGTTGATGATAATTTATTAAAAAAAATTATATTTTTAATCCTACTCATAATATTAACTTAGTGTGCAATTTAATAATGAAGCCAGTCAACTGTTCTTTAACTTTATTCTTTTTTTGCAAATTTATTAACTGTTAGATCTAAACAATTTTAAATAGTTGATATTAAATTTTAATTATATTAATTACAATCTATTAATTTTATATGTATAATATTTAAATTTAACTAGAGTAAAAAAAATATAATTTAACAATACGTTTGATTGGATGAAATAAAATTTTAAAAAATAAGAATGAATAAAAAATCTATTTAATATGAACTATAAAATAGAAAATGAGTATTCTATCAAATGATAGAATTTTTATACTCTCACAAAAATTATAGAATGAGTTATATTCAATTATTAATGGATTAAATTTATGATAAGATTATATTTATTATTTTTTTAGTTTTAAAATTATCTTTTATTAAAAAAAATAAAATAAATCTTTAAATCTTAATTAATCATGAGTTTCGAAACAAGAGTATCGTAAATTACTCCTTATTCATTTTTTTAAATAAATTATCTATAAATATTTTATTATAAAAATATTATTATTATTAATTATTTTTTATTTTATTTTTATAATATTTTTTATATCAAATATAAAAATAAAAAATATTCATTCTATTTTAATTATATCAAATATAATTTTCTTTTTCTTTTTATTCTTCTTTTTAATTTTATTTATTTTCATTTTCATCCTCTTTTATTTTATTCAATCCACCCACACACGTAACGTAAGATACTATTAATCTTATCTTTTATTAAGAATATAATACATATAATAATTTCTTAAATAATTATCATTATCATAATTTATTGATGAATAAGTTATCAAAGGATAAGCATAGAACATGAACCCTCGTGATGACTTAACACTGACGTGGCATATTGTACTTTCCTCAAATTGATACTAACAAAATATTACCTTTTTTTTAATTATTATTTTCTTTTCTAATTTTCTCTTAATTATTATTTTATTTTATTTTCTTTTTTCTTTTTTCCTTTTTAACTTTCTCTTTACCCGAAATGGTTGGTGAACAACCAATCCTCACCACTACCAGTTGCACCCGATTTCATTACGATCCACATCGTAAAACAGTTTGCGCACGTGTCCAAAACGATGGGTGGTTGCCTAACTAAGGGTCACCAACCGGTACACGTATACTGAACCACATTGCGTCATGTCACACGACAGAATTTTCCATCCCTCTCTGTGGGTCCCACCTTCTAGTTTTGAACTGATCCTCAAATAAAGACACCAATGTCACGTGTGCTCCCACGTGATCAGTCGAAAAGTACATTCTGGAGAGACGGTGAAGAAAACAGCGGACTCGAGATTGATCCTTTTAATTCTTGAACCTCAAGCTGAAGATCTCCTTACGACCGTACGGAAAATAACAATAATAATATATTATTTAAAAAATTAGTTAAAATAAAAAAATTTCGACTAAAAAATTTGATCAAATATATATTTTAATTTACACAAACAAACATTTATTTATTAAAAAATTTAAAAATTAAGTTTATTAAATTTATTTATTAAAATAATATATGGAATTTATAAGTATTTTCAAAATGAGTAGAATTTAAATGTATATTTGATTAAAATTTAAGATTTTGTATCTCTTTTAATTTATTTATTTATTATATGATATTTTAAATGAGTTAGCTCCTCTTTAGTCTTTGGAATCATAAATCTTTGGAGTTATAAAAATATTAAGGTTGGAAGGATTGCTCAGCATACTTAGTAATCCTCATCCATTTGGTTTCACATTGTTGATCATGAAAATATATATTTTTAATTATTTTTATATATTTTTTAATAAAATAAAAACAATGCTCGAGATATGGTTTGAAACTTGTTCCAAGCTTGAATGAGTGAAAAAAATGAATGATGGGTCCAGAGGATGGCATTATGAGATGTCAAAATGGAAAAAAAAATAATGATAATAATAATGAAAAGTGAAAATGTTTTTCACATTTTTTACTGTATAACTTTTTGTATGAATCACTTAGGATGCAATCTCGTAATTATGAATTAAATTTAAATATATATTTTAAATTTAAATTTAATTAATTATTTATAATTTAAATAAGATATATAAATACTTATATATTTAATTAATATTTCATAAAAATTAATTAGACGAAACCATCATTTAAAATAAAACTTAAGTACTCTTAATCAAAAAAAAAAAAAAAAAGAACTTTTCATATAAAGGTATTTTATATTTATACTTCTTTTTTTCAATCCTAACATTTTGAATCTTTATTTCTAATAAATTTTCTCGTTTTACTTTATATCATCAATTTGCACATTTTATGTAGACCATCGTTTTAAAAGAACAATAATAATAAAAAAATATATAAATTTTTCATAAAATAAAAGAAAATTATTCAAAGATAATGTATGAATATATATTTTTTCAAATTCAAAGTAAGTGGACTTTCCTTTGTAGCAAATATTCTACTTCATCAACAACTTGTGATTTATTTTTTAGTAAAGGTCTACAACATATAACTATTAATTGGACTTTGAAATAAAAATAGTTAATTGAAACATTGAATTTTAAAAAAAGTTTAAATTCAAACCTTATCCTTTCATAAAACATATTTGAAGAATATTCCATGATATGTGTAAATAGTTGTAAATGGCGGGTGAAACCAAACTTAAGAAGTTTCTAGGGTGAAATTAGTAAAATTGTAAAATTAATGGGACTTTAATGTAAAAAAATAAATTGTGTTTTATCTTCTTTAGTTCTAATGCAACTCTATCGTTGCTTTTAAAATAAATTTACTGTTATACCCATGTTTACGGTTTGTCAAAATTTTGATTCTATTTTATTATAATATAATCTAAATATCTATCTCAAATCGAAAAAATATTTTTTCCGATGCAATTTTTAAGTTCGAGCAGTAATTAAAACCCATGATGAGTAGATTTTTCTCAACCTAGGCATTTAAAAGCATCAAATTCTTTTTAATTTAATACACAAACGAAAAAAAACTCCATGTATTTTAAATATTTTAAAGATATATCTTTAAAATACATGCATATAAAAACCCCTTCCCCTAGAATAGAAACAGACGTTTCCCCACTCTTCGGTCCCCCCTCGGGGGAAGGTCTAGCAGCTGGATGTACGCTTAGCCTCCTCTAAGTGGACAATGATCTTTTTCATTCTTTCTAAGAAAGAAAAAAAAAATTGTAAGAATTTCGAGTCCAACAAACTTAAACATGATGTCAAATTACCACCTTATACCTAAACAACATGTTTGAGAAAGTTTATCAAATCTTGAATTACATAATTATATTTCATAAGGTTACTACTTTATCTCATTAATTGATTAATTATAATCCACCTAATTTGGCTCTACTCGCAACTGATAAAATAACCCAACATCCAATATGAAATACAAAGTTCATTCTCACATGCAACCCCTTCATTTTGTTTGGCGTTCGTAATGTCCAAAAACCCTAGATGTTGTCTAGTGTATACTTAACAACCACAATCATAATGTGATGTTTAGGTTTAGGGTGCTTGGTATTATAAAGTATTCTAAAGATTGATTATGATAGAAATGAATAAGATGTTGAAAGGAATACATCATTTTTCTCAATTTAATATATAAAATTGTTATCCATGACAAAAAATTAGAAATGCTAAATCAATCATAACCATATATTAGTATAGTATAGCGATAAATTACATTCACTAAATTCAAATTTTAAAAAGTGTAAACTTTTACTACCGATAAGTTTTATACTGTATGATATTTACATCTAACTATCTAATATTAATAAAATGAAGGTGATATAAAGTTAGAATAAAATATATATTAAAATACCCATAAGTAAAAAAAATAAAAATCATTATTATAAAAAAAAATTAATGACTTACACTAAATTTAAATTTTAAAAAGTGTAAACTTCTGCGATAAATATTATATGGTGTAATCAATTGACCTATCTTACAAAACAAAAAACAGAATATATATAAAACTACAATTAAAATAAATACATTAAAAAATCATGTTACAATATAACAGGTGTATCATATGCACTCAAAAAAAAAAAAAATTCCACTAAAAAATGGGTACTCCACTATTATTCTAATAGTTAGATTGCTCACAATGCAATAATGACTGTGTCCTGCCATGGCTATCTTGTAAACCTACCTTATATTAAAAAACCCATAACCTAAAATTAACCATGATTATATAAAAGTTTATTATTAATTAAGAAAATCAAAGTACGTACACTCTTTAGTGAATCTTTTGTTGTAAAGCAAACAACAGACTGCTTGAAAAGATCTTTGGTTTGGTTTGGTTTCTATATCTTTCATTTTACCAAACAAAGACAAGACGTAAGCATCAAATCTTGAGAATGAGCCATGCCTAATTAAAATTCCTAAATATCTCTTTGTAATTTCCTCCTCATAAAAATTCTGTCTCCCTTTTTCTTTACAACAATAATATGACAATACTAACAACAACAATAAATTAAACCAAAAATTACGTGCCAATAAAGAGAAATGAAAATATAATTATTATTTAAAAAACGAAAAAAATTAGTCCTATTTCAAAAAAAATATGGAAATTATACGGATTCAATATAATTGTCAACCTGAAGAAGACGGAGGATAATGGCAGGAATGTGTCCACGGTGGTGGTGCTGCCGGAGAATCTGAGCCGCTCGTATGATGCTGATTTTGCGGTGGGCGGAAAAATCCCATTTGCTGATCACCGAAAAGCAGAGGAAACGAAGCAGAACTAGCTGAAGCAGATGATCCGAACGAATACGATGAAGAAGAAGAAGATGATGACAACAACAATGGAGATTCCATCGGACCCATTTGAGTAGACTGAAACATCTGCTGTTCAAGAAAGCTCGTCGGTTGATTCTGCAACAACTGAGAATAATGCCAGTAATCTTGGTACCCTTGAGACATGAAAAACGGCGGCATTGTAGCCGGAGGATTCGCCGCTATTGTTGTCTGCAGCGGCTGATGATGTTGATAACTTGACGCAAGAACGTTAACTGCTGTTTGGCTCGAAGGAAAATTCTGCAATCCTTGTTGTTGCTGCTGTTGTTCTAAGGGTGGAATGATTCTAACATTTTCCGGGAAATTGAGTTTCGCTCTGTTACCTCGAAATCTCAGAGCAGCTTCATCGTAAGCTCTCGCCGCTGCTTCTGCTGTATCGAATGTTCCGAGCCAAACTCTCGCCGCTTTATGCGGGTCTCGAATCTCCGCCGCCCATTTGCCCCAAGGCCTCTGCCTCACCCCTCTATATCTCCTCCTCAGGTCGCCGGAATCTTCAGTAGATACACTCCCTTCTGTAGATAGAGTCGTTGGAACTGTAACAGTGGTGGAGGTGGTGGTGGTGGCCGTTATCGCTGGTGGCTCTTCTTTTACTGTAAATAAATAGAGATGGATTATGAACAAAGGAAGGAAATTTGTTGCTTTGAAGCAAAGGGATAGTATACACTGTTCATAATAAAAAAAATTAAGAAAATAAAATTTAAAATACATGCAAAAATAGATAATTTTATTGTATTTTTATTTAATTATATTATAAATGAACATGTACATAGTTCTAGATTATTAAAACTAATGTCAAAATTTATCCTTTTATGAAAAAGAAAATAAATTTTTGATCTGGGTTTTAGGCTTCAAGTATTTAATTTTGATGAATGAAAATTAAAGATGATAAATAAATGAAATTAATTATGAACCAGTTGCACCAGATGAAGATTGTTCTAGATTGTTAAAACTAATGCCAAATTTTATTTTTTTTTCTTAAAATAAAGTTAAATTTTTGTTCTGGGTTCAAGTATTTAATTTTAATGAATGAAAATGAAATTAAGATGATAAATAAATGAAATTAATTACAAACCAGTTGCACTAGATGAAGAAGATGAATCTCTGAAATCAGCAAAACCTCGATAAACCCTTGGAATTGATTCAACTAATTGAGCTGAAGCTGACGCTTCTTCTTCTTCTCTTCCTCTCTTCTGTCCAATATTCCAAATACCTGAAGAACCAGAAGCAGAATAACCTGAAGAAATAGCAGAAGATGAGGAAGAAGAAGAAGAAGAAGGTCCTACAGGAGTCGTCGTATCTCTCCGGCCAGAGACAACTCTTGTAAGAGCTGAAACCATAGCAGACATCTCTCGAGCTCGACTGTCATCCATTAACATAGACGAGGCTACTGCTACTCCTGCTGTTGATACTGACGAAGACAAATGAGACAACCCTAAACTTGATTCTGTAATAACGTCTTGTCTGCTGTAAGTTTCACTTCGATTTCCATCACCCCGATCGCCATCGGTTCCTCCTCGGTCTCCGCCTCTTGCAGGAAACCTGTTACACTCGTCTGACCCTCTCTGATTCGCCACCTTCTTCAGTATGCACATGTAACCTTGTTGAATCGGATTGAATTCGATTCCTTTTCTTTTCTTTCTTCAGGATTTCAATTTACAGAGATGGTTTTGATCGTTTTCCACTGAAATTTGATTGACCTTTTGAGGATTTTATATATTGTTATGTTAGCAAAATTCAAGTTGAATAAATCAGCCGTCGATTGAGTAGTTCCTCTTTCCTTTTTGTTTTTTCGGCTAGCTCCATTTTTACTACCTTCTCGTACTTATCAGAACCATTAACTTTTATTTTTTATTTTTTTCAAAAAAAAAAAAGTTTTGTCATTTGTATTTTGCACACTTTTTGTTTATTTTTTTTAATAATTGATGCTAAAAAAAAAAATTAATTACAAAAAAAAGGGCCCACTATGTAGATGGATCATGGATATGTTCACACAACACTGCGAGAGAGAGACGGCATTTTGGGTTTGAGTTCTCTACCGACATGTAATTTGGACAATTGGGCTGTTCTGTAATTAATTTATTTATTTATTTTCATCTGGAGATTGGTCAAATTTTAAGTTCTGGAGATTTGATAGATCGTTTTGTTAATTTATTTTTAGTAAAACTTTATGACAATAAATTTTATATTTTAAATTACAAATATTTTATAATCAATCGATATTTCGTAGTCAAACATATAATAATTTTTAAAAATCATTCCCTATTTATATCTATTACTTGATCCCATGCATATATTTTCTTATATTTATGTTTGCATTCACATTTTCTTATGAAGAAGTATGGTCAATGCACGTCTCTCTCTTCTAAAATGTATAACATCTTATTATCTTATACAATTTCATGATAAAAAAAAGTTGAGTCATTCAACTCACGAACATATGATCTTCATTATTTATGTTGATGGGCCAGTCCCATATACATTAGACTCAGCCCAAATTGATTTTTCCTAACAAATGGAATCAATCACCCAATTGCACAATTGCTGGTCTGGTTGGCTTAATATTTCATATTAGTTTTATAATTTAGATATTCATATTGATTTTATTAGCTAAAAATTATTTTTCTAATAAAAATTTTAATCGATATACAAATCATTTAACTCTGTATTGTTACTTCAATTTGGGCGGCAATAAAATTAAACTTGAACCTGTGTCTAAAGTTAGTTAAAAGATTTTCTTAATTTATATATTTTTAATTATTATAATATTTTATTAATTATAATTATTTTAAGATTTAAATATATTAAATAAGTTTTATTTTTTAAAATTTATGAAGCAAATAAATAATATATTTAATTCAATTTTTCTCATTTGGTTCAATTTTTTTTTTTTTTTTCATTTTGATTCGGTGGAGTTTGTCTGGATTAAAGATGAAGCGGATAAGAAGGATAGGAAAATTAGAGATTTTTTATGTCAACGTTTGGACCTTGGTCAAATACTGATTTAACGTGGCATTTATTAAGTGGACGAAGAAGAAAAATCAACGATGAACAAGACGTGGGGTCCATTTAGTGGCCTATTGTTGACCCTTCCCTACCACTTCTACAAGATCAATAGGTTTTCTTTTCTTCTTTTAGAAATTGGGATAAATATTTTAAAAACTAATAATATTAAAAATATAAATTATTTATATAATAATATTATATAAGTATCATTCACATATTTTTTTTAAGGTAAATAAAATTTTATATGAGTTTAATTTTTTTTTTTTAAATACGTAACAATAATATAGAACTAGATATTATCTTTTTAATTTGCATATATTTATATATTTGTGATTATATTTTTTTAAATAATATAATTTTAAATATCTTAATATTATTAATCATTTGTTATCTTTGAAATTTATATATATATTTAAAAGGGAGGATGACAAATACCTTCTAGGTTAAGTAACAATTATTTGTACTTCATAATTTAGAGCAAAATTTTTTTGAAGTTTGAAATTTATAACAAATATTTTTTATTAAATTAATTTTTTTATCTTTTTTTATAACATAATAACTATTATACTCTTAACATTTATAAAAATATAAAATTATTATATGAATTTAATTATTATATATTTTATATCATCACAAATAAAAAAAATTATATAATATAATTATTTCATATTTATTTATTTTCAAAGGGAGAAGGCCAATCAATCAATCTTATTTTTCGTACAATTGACATGGCACAAATAAAGTCGACATTTTCAAAAAAGTTTTTGAAGATAATAATGCTACGTGTAAAACAAAAGGAAGATCTCATTACTCATTGCCACCTGCAGCACAAAAGAAAGTATCCCAAATATTTTGTTATAAGGGAGAACAACAAGAAGAATAGGACCCACGTATCATCACCCATGCATACTTTACACAAGGGATAAAGAAAAGCTTAGTTTTTCAAAAAAGAAATTATAATATATATATA
>JAVXUL010000003.1:914286-928004 GCA_035590515.1 Trichilia minutiflora | reverse complement strand
CAAGAGCCCTTTTCTAGAGTTTCGATGGATGGATTCCATTCATGTTAACATATTCTTTTATTTTATATTCCATGGTTATTGCATGTTTATATAAGCATACTCCAGGTATTCTGGGATGTGACAAATTTATAGAAGTTATGAGGTACCATAACACCTTCCTATGCTCAAATTACTCTTTGACCTTATAATATCATATTTTTAGGTGATTTATATTACTGTTATTTCAGTAAATGATGACTTCGTTTTTTTTAATTTTTATTAATTTAATTTTTTTTTGGACAAAGTCAACATATATAATAAAAGAAGTTATCCCATTCTATCTAGGATAATAATAACTACATAGATATAATTTAAATGTTATTCTTAATATTTTGTATTTATTTCAGTTAATGAAATTAACAACTTGATGATCTTACATACACACAATATAACTTAATTGTTGTTTATATTCTATTTATTAGTGAAATTATAATTATTGTAAGTTTATTTTTTATTATTAAGTGTATTAAATAAATTAATCTATTAAATATTTCTCTATACAATGTTCAAAATTATAAAGAAATTGTTCTGTTTCAATAATGTTAAGTTTGACTTTGATTAAAAGAAATTATTTGATAATTTTATAAATTTTGTCAAATATAATACATAGGAAATTATTTAAAGTTCGATAAATTGTATTTAAGATAGAATAAACATGATAAAAAAATAATTATAATGCAAACATCTAAATTTTAATATAATTTAAAAAATAAATTAAGTGATAAACTTTAAAATAAATTTTTTAACCAATAAAATAACAGTTAGAGGTATAAATGTTATTCTATTATTTTAAATTTTTATTAACATTTTATTAACACTTACTAATAGTCATGTTTTTTTAAAGAAATAGTCAAGTTGAAACAGGTTTTGGACCAAATAAAATATAATTAAAAAAAGATTTAAGTGATATATTTTTAAAATTTTTGGTTTTTGACTTTCTTGTTACAAACAACAACGACTCAATTAATAATAATCCGTTATAATACCCAAATATTTCGTGATAATTTTTAATTAATTTTTTAATATTTTTAGAAATTAAAACCTAAAAAAAAAATTTATAAAAGAAATTGAATGAAAGTAAAAGTTTATGCCCTTCAAAACACAAAGAAACCAAATAAGTAAAGTTATCAAAATCACAATTTTATTTAAATCATTTTCTATTTAAAAAAACATAATATAAAAACGAATCATAAAAACAAAATTTTTAATAACATATAAATAATAAAAATTTTAAAATATTTTTATAAATTAATAAAATTAAAATATTAAAATATAAATTTTATTGGCTTATAAAAATCGCATCGTTATCCTCCAAGGTGGCAATATCTTGATCGTTTACAAATCTCTCCGTCAAAAGCCAAATTTTATAAGAACCAGAAGCAAAACAATAAACACTAGCATGGATGATAGCAAGAGAATGCAGGATAAAAGTTATGTACGTAAATACAATAGATGATTACTAAAGATGACTTGAGGTGTGCAAAATCAAAGTGAATCTTATAATATAATAATTAATTAATCAAATCATTAAAATAAATAAATAAACAAGAAGAGAGTGATAGTAAAAGTAGTAATAGAGATAAACACAAAAAAAGAGAAGAGGCGCGGATGATTGTAGTTTTGTTTTTGGTCCTCTTTTGTTTTCCCTTCACTCCAATCATTTTTTATCTTTCTATCAAATTCATATTTTTTTCGGGTCTCATATTTTCTCTCTCTCTTTTCTTCTCTCTCTCCTTTCTCTTTCTCTCTCTTTCTTTATATTCTTAGTTATGACTTTACAATCATCAATCTCTCCGATTTCTCATCTCACCATAGTTACAAAACCGAGTTCAATTCTTGTATCCAATAAAAATTTATTCTTTATTAATTTTATAGGATTGTACTATAAATAAAAGAGAACAAGAAAGATAATAAGAACAAACGATATGTTAAGTAATTTTTTATTTTCATAATATAAAATTATAAAAATGTGTTTTCTTCGATTTTAAATATAAAAATAATATTTTTAATAATTTTGATTCAATTTTAATTTTGATAAAATTAAAAATATTTTTTTTTATTAAAATCCCGATTTTATCAATTTTAGGAATCAATTTTGATAATATTTCAAATAACTATTTTTGTTAACTCTGAAGGACAGGGTAGGGAATCTCCTGAAACCCACGCTACGCCTACGCCTACGGAATATAAAGGAAGGGAAGGGACCCTGCCCTACCCTACGGTACCTACTAAATAATATATCAATTAATTAAATAATTAATTAATATTTAATTAAAACTTGTGTGACACAAAATTCAAAGTGATATTTGAATTCCCAAGAATGGCAAAGAACCATACAAATGGCAAACGTGCATCCCACGGGGTTATACGTTGTGGTAAATCCAAACATACCGTAGCCTTGCCCCTCATCATCAATATTCCTTTACTTCATAATTTCTTCTGCTTCCTTCAGCATCCGCAACCCACAACCTTTCAATAAACTCCAATATAATCGTTTTTTCGCATCCTCCCGCCCTTTTCTTTATCTTAGTTATCTCACACGTCATTTGAGAGCGTACGTTTCACGGTCCAATGATTTCGCAAGAAAGATTACCGTAAGTTTCTTTTTTTTTGGATTTGGAGAGGTTTTGAAAGATCGAGACCACTCACAGGCTGACAGGCTGCAGTTTTAGATGCTTTAATACTGTTTTAACCAATCACGGAGAGCGTGCTTATACACGTACTTTGAGAAATATCTCCATTTATTTATAAGAAAATTTATTTTGTAGTTTAATTTTTACTCTAAACAAATTTTTATTCTATATATTTATTAAAAAAATTAAAAATAATATTTATTTTATACATTTTTATAAATATTTCACAAAAATTAATTAGTTTTTTAATTATATATGTTACTTTTTATTTTACACCTATAAAAATATTGATCCTATCAAGTTTTAAATAATTTTTTATTATAATAATTAGTCCAACAAATTAGTTTATAAACTAAGAATACTACCCTTTTGAAAAAAGGTGAACATTATCATACCATGCTAATAATCAGCATATTATTATTACAAGTAAATATAAATATTTATGCAAATCAAATAAAATTAGACATTATTCGGACTATTAATATTTATTAAAAATAAATAAAATTAAGAGTCACTAAAATATAATTGATTAAATTAAAATAAAATCTACTTATAATTAGAGATCATATTTTATGAATTTCGTTCCAAATAATTTATAAATTATTGAGAAATTTTATAAAATCAACATACAAAAATTCTTTTAGACTATTTTAAATTCTTTCAAAAATTAATTTATTTTTTTCATGGGTTAATTATATGGAGTTGTGAAGAATTATTTTGATATTAAAGAGAAAATATTTAGATTTAAAATTAAAAAAAAAAGTTATAGGTGGGTGTGTTTTAATAGATGTCAAAAGTAATATTCTTTTACATATTTTTTTATTATCTTTAATAGTAATTTATATTAAGAATATTTTTGTAATAATTTTTTAATCAAAATATAGATGTTCAGAGTAAAAATTAGGATTAAAAAAAAACCTGCTCTTTATTTATTTATTAGATTAGTTCAACCTCCTAATTTCTTATATAATTTATTACACATTGGATCAATATTTTTTTAATAGTTAAATATTATATTTAACATGTATATTAATTATATATTAAATTTAATTTAAATTTATGAATATGTTCTATCTGATTATTAAATAATTATAAAATAATTTATATTAAAAAATTATGCCACAAATCTGATTATTTATTATTTATTTATTGAGTAGTAAGAGTATAAATTTTTTGTACTAATTTATGTATACAAATTAATGTAACACAAAAGGAATGGTTAATAAAAATATAAAATTAATATAATTAAATAATATTAATAAAGTGCGAATCATTACCTGTAAAGCACGTTAATAAATTTCTATTCTTAATATTCTTTTTTGTAATTATTATGATTATTTTTATTATGATTGTAACATAACGTGGAACCCACGTCAAAACGATAGGAATAAAAGACGAACCTTATGATATGATACTCTATACTGACCTGGAACATTGCACTTTCCCCAAATTGATACGAACAAAAAATTCTTTTCTTATTTTATTTTATTATTTTCTTGCTTTTGAACTTTCTCCTTGCCCGATATGGTAGGTAAACGACCAATCCCACACTACCAATTGAACCCCATTTTAGTACTATCCACACCCAGAAACCATTTGCTCACGTGTACAAAACGATGGGTGGTTATCGAATCGACGGTCACCAACCTGTACACGTCTACTAAAGAACCTAATTACGTCATTTCACACCTCCCTCCCGTGGGTCCCACTATATAATTTTGACCTGATCCTTAAATAAAGACTAAAATACCACGTGTGCTTCCACGTGCTCGTGACGTCTTCAGACGAAACGGACATTCTAGAGAGACGGTGAAGAAAACGACAGACTCAAGGTTGATCTTTTAATTCTTAGCCCTCGACGACGTAATCCTTAAGTTCAAGTAATCCTTACTACCGTACCAAAAAAATATATATAAATAATAATAATAATTAATTATATTTTTTTAAAAATTAATTAAAATAAAAAAGTATACATTCCAAAAGTTTTGTTAATTGAATAATTTATTTATTTATTATTAAAATTATTATAATATTTCAATATTGATAATAGAGAATGGTATTAAAACGATAAAAATTAAGTAAAAAAAGATTTTTAATAAATTTTAAGATAAATAAAATAAGAGTAAATTCTTTGTCCAAATGATAAAAAAACACTATTAAATTATATATATATATATATATATAATCAAGTTGTTAATTATATTTTTTAAAATAAATTTAAAATTATTATAAAGAACGAAATTATAAGATCTTAAATAGATGATATTATTAATAGTGTTGAATTAGATTTTATAATAATTATAATAATTAAATATATCAAATTTTATTTAAATTTCTTGATTAAATTAATAAATTAGTTTTATATGAATATTTTAAAATTAGTAGAATTTAAGTACATAATTGATCAAAATTTAAGAGTTTGCATATCTTTTAAATAATCAATTATGTAATAATTTAAATAAATTAACTTATTTGCATATATAAGTTTGCACATCTTTGGAGTAATAAATATCTTGGGGTTGGTATGCTTAGCACAGCCCTTAATTCTTATCCACTTGGATTCATATGGTTGACCATGAATACATTTTCTATCACTAATTTTTTTTTTTTTTCAATTTTATATAATATAATATAATATAATAAGATATAAAAAAAGGTTTAAGATATTTTTGAAAATTGGTCTTAGTTTGAAAGAGTAAATAAAGGAATAATTGGGTCAAGAGGATTGCAAATTGAGAGCCAAACTAGAAATAAAATAATGAAAAGTTAAAATGTTTTGCATATTTTTTGCTTTCTGACTTTGAATTTTTTTTTAAAATTTTGGTAAATTTTGGCAACTTATACTTCAAATTTTATTTCTATTCAATTTTTTCTTTTTACTCTATATTATAAATTTGCATATTTTATTGCATTAAAAAACATTTTTTAAAAAAGAATATAATTTGAAAAATTATTCAAAAATAATATATTTATATTTTTTCAATAAATCCAAAATAAGAGTATAATCACTGGACCTTTTTCTTGTAGAAAATATTTCACTTCATCAACAACTTGTGATTTATTATTTAGAAAAAGTCTATATATAATTATCAATTAGACTTTGAAGTGAAAATAATTAAATGAAACATTGAATTCAAACAAATTAAAATTCAAATCTTATCCTAATATAAAAATATATCAACAATATTCTATGATATGTGTGAATAGTTGTAAATGGTGGGCGGAACCAAGCTTAAGAAATTTCAAAGGCAAAATCAATAATATTGTAATTATTAAGATCTTAATATGTAAAAAAAAAAAAAAAGGTGTTTTACAAATTCCAATTGTAAATACACATTACATGACTATAAGTAACTCGATCCTTGTTTTCAAGAAAAACTTTATATATTTATGTTTAAGGTTATCTCAAATAGAAAAAAATATATTCTTTGATACAAATATAAAGCTCGAACCCTAATTATCCCGCATATTTTAAACATATTTTATATCTTTAAAATACATGCGTTTAACAATGATTTTTCTCGTTTTTTCTAAGAATAAAATATATATATATGTAAGAGTTTGAGTCCAACAAAGTTAACTTGTACCTAAACAACATGTTTGTGAAAGTTTATAAAATAAAATAACTAAGCATTCAATTAGAAATATACTAAGAAGTTCATTTTTACATGCAATCCCCTTCATTTGGGTTGGCTTTGGTGATATCCAAATTTAAAACCCTTGATGTGACGAGTGTAGACTTGGCAACCACAAACACAGTCGATAATTCTATAGTGTTCATATGGGTGCTTAATTGGTATTATAACCTTATTATAAAGATTGATTATGATAGAAATGAATAATATATTAAAGGAATACATTATTTTCTACAATTTAGAGTATAAAATTGTCATCTATGACAAAATATTTGACATTTTAAATCAATTATAGCCATATATTAGTATATTATAGTGATGAATTATGCTAAATTAACGATGACTTGTATTAAATTCAAACTTTTAACAAGTCTGAATTACTGCGACCGATAATTTTTAAAATATATATAAAATCATAATTAAAATAAAAAAATATTTTAAATTGTACATATGCAACTCGGGAAAAGAAAAATTTTTACTAAAAAAAAAAAGGAGAACCCCACTTTATTATGATCGTTAGATTATATCTAACGGTCACAATGCAACGATTGTATCTTACCATCGCTCTCTTGTAACCCTACCCTATATTAAAATCTATGATCAAAAGATAATCATCATTACATAATATTTATTATATATTAATTAAGAAAATCACAGTACGTACACTGTTTAGTGAATCTTTGGTTGTGAAGCAAACAAGAGACAGCTTGAAAAAAGCCCTAGTTTGGTTTGGTTTGGTTTCTATATCTTTCATTTGATTAGACAAAGACAAAAAATGTAATTGTAAACATCAAATCTTGAGGATGAACTCTGCCTAATTAAAATTCCGAATAAAAATTCTGTTTCTTCTTCTTTACAACAATAATATAATAACACTAACAACAACAATAAATTAAACCAAAAATTACATGCAAATAAAGAAAAAAACAGAAAGGAAAGAAAATAATTATTTGAAAAACGGAAAAAAATGAGTCCCATTTTTTAAAAAATGGAAATTATATGGATTCGATATAATTTATCAACCTGAAGAAGAGGGAGGATAATGGATGGAATGTGTCCAAGGTGGTGGAGGTGAGGGAGAATCCGATCCACCCGTAGGATGCTGATTCTGCGGTGGCTGGAAATATCCCATTGGCTGATTGCTGAAAAGCAGAGGAAACGAAGCAGAGCTCGCTGAAGAAGATGATCCGAATGAATACGATGCAGAAGAAAAAGAAGAAGATGATGATGATAACAATGGAGGTTGCATCGAACCCATTTGAGTAGACTGAAACATCTGCTGATCAAGCAAGCTCGTCGGTTGATTCTGCAACAACTGGGAATAATCCCAGTAATCTTGGTAACCTTGAGATATGAAAAATGGCGGCATTGTCGCCGGAGTATTTGCCGCTATTGTTGTAGGCGGCGGATGATGATGATGATAACTTGATGCAAGAACGTTATGCGGCGGCTGATGATAACTTGATGCAAGAACGTTAACTGCTGTTTGGCTCGAAGGAAAATTCTGCAACCCTTGCTGCTGTTGTTGTGAAGGTGGAATGACTCTAACATTTTCGGGGAAATTGAGTTTCGCTCTGTTACCTCGGAATCTCAGTGCAGCTTCGTCGTAAGCTCTCGCCGCTGCTTCAGCTGTATCGAAGGTTCCAAGCCAAACTCTCGCCGCTTTATGCGGGTCTCGAATCTCCGCCGCCCATTTGCCCCAAGGTCTCTGCCTCACCCCTCTAAATCTTCTCCTCTGCTCGCCGGACTGTTCATAAGATACACTGCCTTCTGTCGATGGAGTCGTCGGAACTGTAACCATGGTGGTCGTGGTGGTGGTGACCGTTATCGTAGGTTGCTCTACTGTTACTGTAAATAAAGAGAGATGGACTATGAACAAAGCAAGGAAAATTTATTGCTTTCAAGCAAAGGATAGTGTCTACTGTTCATGATAAAAATAAAAGAAAAAAATAATTTATAATACATGCAAAAATCGATAATATTTATTTTATTTTTGATTAAATTATATTAAGAATAAGCATGTACCTAGTTCTAGTCTATTAAAATTAATTTCAAAATTCATCCTTTTCACAAAAAATTTAAAAAAAAATTTTGTTCTGGGTTTTGGGTTTAACTAAAAATTTTTATGAATGAAAATTAAATTAAAAATGATAAATAAATAAATGAAATTAATTACAAACCAGTTGCACTCGATGAAGAAGATGAAACTCTGAAATCTCCAAAACCTCTATAAACTCTTGGAATCGATTCAACTAATTGAGCTGAAGCTGAAGCTTCTTCTTGTTCTCTTCCTCTTTTCTGTCCAATCCAAAAACCTGAAGACCCAGAAGCAGAATAACCTGAAGAAATAGCTGAAGACGAAGAAGAAGAAGGTCCTACACGAGTCGCTCCATATCCGACATCAACAGCATCTCTCCGACTAGAGACAACTCTTGTAAGAGCTGAAACCATAGCAGACATCTCTCGAGCTCGACTGTCATCCATTAACATAGACGAAGCTACTGCTACTCCTGCTGTTGATCCTGACGAAGACAAATGAGACAACCTTAAGCTTGATTCTGCAATAATATCTCGTGTATTGTAAGTTTCATTTCGATCTTCATCACTCCCATCGCCTCCGCCTCCGCCTGTTGCCGGAAACTTGTTACACTGGTCTGAACCTCTTTGATTCGCCACCTTTAGTATGCATATGTAACCTCCGTTTTAATTGGATTGAATTCGATTCCTTTTCTTTTTATTTCTTCAGGATTTCAATTTACAGAGACGGGGTTTGGTCCTTCTCCATCACAAAACGAAATTCAGTTGAGTATTTAAGAGACTATATATTGTTAGCAAAACTCAAAGTTGAATAGAATAGCCGTCAATTGAATAGTGGGTGTGTGTTTTTTTCGGAGGGGGTTGCTATCTCCATTTTTACCACCACCTTATTCTTATACCATTAACTTTTATTGTTTATTTTTTATTTTTTAATAATTAATGCTGAAAAAATAAATTAATTACAAAAAAGACCGAATAGGTGGATGGATATGTCCACACCACATTGTGAGTGAGAGAGATCATTTTGGATTTGAGTTCTCTTACCGACAAGTAATTTGGTTATTGGGTTTTTGTTATTTTTTATTTAGAGACTATAATTTAAAAAAAAAATATAATTGCATTTCTTGTGATAATGGTGATAATAATAACTAATTAGTTAATTAATTAAGTATCCATTTGGGTTGGTAAGTACATTAGGTGTTCGAAAACTAAAAGAGGGCAAAAAGAATGCAAGGTTTTGGATTAATGTTTTTGAATTATTCAATTCAATTATACTTTAGTAGGAAGTTTCTTCATTCTTGCTTATTCAAAAAAGTACAATAATAATAAATAAATAAATAAATGTGAATCACAACCGTTTCTCTTGTTGACTCTATCTATAAATACCCAAAAGTTTAAATTTATTCTATCGCTCGTTTTGTTAATTTATTTTTAGTAAAATTATGGGTAAAACTTTATAACGATAAATTTTTAGGTTTTAAATTACAAATATTTTATAATTAATTTATATTTAGTATTCAAATTTATAGTAAGTTTTAAAAATCATTTCCTTTTTGTATATATTACTTAATCCTATGCATATATTTTTGGATATTTTATGTTTGCATTCATATTTTCTTACTAAGAAATATGGTCAATATACGTCTGTTTCTTCTAAAATGTCCAACATTTTATACTATTTCAATATATATATATATATATAAATAAAAATTGAATCATTCAATTTAAGAGCACATGATCTTCAATATTTAATTTGAATCTTTGATGGGCTAAGGCATATTCCATTGGAATCGGCCCAAACTAATTTTTTCATAACAAATTAATCACCCAATTGCACAATTTTTGGTTGCCTTAATATTACATATTAATTTTTAATTTAAATATTTATATTAATTTTATTAGTTTAAATTTCTATTAATTTAGAATTTTTTTAATTTTTTATAATTACAATGATATTTTATTAATTATAATTATTTTAAGAATTAAATAAATTAAATTATTCTTAATTTTTAATACACTAATTAAATTAATAAATAGAATATATTTAATCAAATTCTTCTCTTTTTGGTTTAACTTGAAAAAAAAAAATTAGGGCTAAAATTAAAAAGTTGGCTATTTTTTTTTTCTAATGTTGATTCGGTGGGGTTTGTTTGTATTAGATATGTCGAAGAAGGATGGAAAAATTAGATATCCTTGATGTCAACTTTTGGACTGTGGTCAACTTATTTGACTACACGTGGCATTTATTAGGTGGACGAAGAAGAATGATCAACGATTAACAAGAGTGGGACGCATCGTCACGTATTTAATGACGTAGAATATATTGTTGCTATCCCTTCCCCACCACTTTTTAGACTTCTGAAGACCAAGTATCCTTCTAGAAACTAGGATCCATATTTTTAAAAAAAATAGTATATTAACAAATCCATATTTATATAAATCCTTGGTAATTTAATCTGATGATAAAAATATAAATTTTTAAAAAGTTTTAGATTTAAATTTTAAGAGTATTATTCTCTTGAAATCTTAAGAAAATTAGATTATAAATTTTATTTAAATTATTTTTTTAAACACAATAATAAATCAATTCAACTAATGATATCTGTTCTCTAAATTTTTTATAAATACAAAAGAAATTTATTAAATTAATATAATAATATTATATAACTATCATATATTATATTCTTATTTTTGAGCGTAAATTTTATTAAATTTGCGTAAGTTTAAAAAATTAATTAAAATTTGCGATAATCATATAAAATTGAATGAATATTTTTAAAAAATAATAATATAAAAAATATATATTAATTAATATAATAATATTATATGTGTATCATATATTATATACTTATTTTTTAGCATAAGCTCAAAAAATTATTTAAAATATATGATAATAATATAAAATTAAATAATTATTTAAAATAATAATAATATTAAAATATTTAATATTTAATATAATAATATTGTATAACTATTTCGTATTTTATATTTTTTTTAAGCATAACTATAAACTTTTGTGAGTATTCAAATTGTAAAGATATATATTTTTATGTCTTTCTATTTGTCACATTTATTTTATGTTTTTTTTCTATATATTTAAAATTATTTTTAATATCTATTTATTTTTATATTTAATTGACTATCAAATATATTATTATGTATATTTATTTTAAAAGTATTCATAAAATATTTTAATTTTTTAAATGCATTTCAAAATAAATACCTTAAGCTTAAGTATTCTTCTAAAATTATCTTTTTAGAAGAAAAAACGCTTAACATACACTCTAAAAACATTTTTAGAATACTTTTAAATATTTTTATAAAATAAAAAATTTGTTCAACCATCTATCAATTGGTTCAAATAGAATGAATTGTTATTATATTATTCGAGTTAGATGCATGATCACGGATTCGATACATCTTGACTAACATGATATAAGTTTAAATCCTAAATAGTAATATGCTTAATTAAACTTATCTTAGAAATTAGTATGATAAAACTTACCTAACTAACATAATTAAAATACTCTAAATCATTAAAAAAAAAAATTGTGCAATGAAACATTTTCAATAACATCTAAATTATTTAACAATGAAAACTCATATAAATATTGATAAAGAAAACTATAATACAAATTCAATTATTATATATTTTATATTTTTATAATAATAAAAAATAAATTTATTAATTTAAAAATTATATAATATAATTATTATGTCAATTTGAAACAACTTTTTATTTTTCAAAAAGAGAAGAAGAATCAATCAATCAAAGTCAAAGTCAGCAATATCAGTGAATAAATTTCAATTCATTTAATTTGAACTGTTTCATATAGTCAATTGAATCGATTTAAATGGGTTTTAAAAAATATTTAAATTAATATTTTTTAATTCATTTTTTTGAATTTAAATTTTAAATTAAATTAATATTAAATGACAAAATTTGTTAAATCGAATCACTTTAATATATTTTTATCGAAGTGCTTTTCTAGTTTATATTCCATTTTATAGTCTTTAATTATTAGTTTATGAGTAGAAATTTGAAGACGGTAATGCCACGTGTAAAATAATTAAATAAAAAGAAGATCACATTGCAACGTGCAAAACAAAAAGAAGGATAACGAGGGGAAGAAAAAGAAAGGAAATGGACCCGACCCATCATGCACGTTTTACGCAAGAGATGAAGGGAAGCTTAGTTGTTGCTATTAACATAATTTATATTATCCAAACTTTAAAAAATTATGATTTTTTTAAAAAAATATTAATATTTTAAATGGGTTCTTCTTAATTCTTACCCACTCTTTTTCCATAATTTCCCAAGTTTTTATTTATTAAAATTTTTTTAAAATGTAATATTTATTTATAATAAAATATATGATCTCAAATTCCATTTAATATTAAAATGTATGATCATATTTATAATTTACAATATGTTATTTTTATTTATGATATTTTTAATTAATAATTATTATGATATATTATAATATAATTAATATTAAGTGGTTCTCTTATCATTTATTATGTTTGAATAGATAAATTTAAATTTGTGTGTGTGTTTTATTTAATTTAATAAGTGTTAGAATTTATATGATTAATATTTTGATATTTGGTATATTAATATATATATTAAATTAATTAATTAAATTTTAAATTATTTAATCTTGATCAAAGATATTATATACAAGTTTGATTTGAACTCACCTATGTAATCTAAGCATGGATGTATCACATTACTTGATCATTATTTTATTATATTTATTAGATAGATATGTAATTAAAATAATAAAAAATAACTGAAAAATCTAATAATTTTTTGATCTTTTCTTCTCCAACGTGAAGGGAAGCCATTGGAGCTCCTTGGGGTAGGTTTCAAATGTTGAGAACTCACACTTGTGAGCTTAGTTTTCATCCAATCCAAAGGCTTGTAAGGTAACTACTCTAACTTCCATTTTGCACCTTTCTTTTCTCCTTTAAAAGCATGATTTTAGGTTAGTTTTCTAGAGAGAGAAACTTCCTTTATGCATGTTTTAGGCCATTAAAAACCAATAGGTATTACATCACTATACAACAGAGTACTAAGAGGTAATGAGATTGGAGTTAAACAAGAATGTTTACCTTTAATCAAGAGTAGGCTCAGGCTAGTCTTAATGAGAAAACAAATAATACCATTCTTTTTAATCTAACGATATAATGTGACATCCCACATTGATTAGGAGGGAGTCCTGAGCTACTTTATAATAATGAAGGTTCTCTTCTCTATATGAAGGTGTTTTGGGACGATATTTTAAAAAAAATCTTGAGGTTAGATGCCATGTGAACGAAATGATTGGGATCATTTTTTGGATACCACCTGATAGGCTACTGGTAAGCAATC
>JAVXUL010000003.1:879765-904203 GCA_035590515.1 Trichilia minutiflora | reverse complement strand
CTGTATATGTTTGAGGTATAAAGCTCAAGACATTCATTGTTACCAAGAATCTGGCTGGTTGAAGCCGTGGGCATAGGTGCCACAAGAAGGGAATTTCTCTGGCTGGTTGATATCATTTCCCTAAGAGAATTCCAGTCCCACTGCTCTGATGGAGTTACATTCCACATGTGCACCTGAAGAATTCCCTTTGAAAAAATAAAATAAAATAAATTTTAGTTAATTTATTAATTAAAAAGAGATAAATTGTTAGATTTCCTGCAGGTGGATCCATTAACGCATTTCTAGTTCTATTATCTCTCAGGTTATATAATCCGCATCATACAAGATTTGACAAGTGAGAATAGGTGAAGCCATATCACATACTAGTTATGTGTCTGTGTCATGCTAATCAACTATACCGACCACACCGAAAACATAAAAAGAGATGGGTATCTAAGAATGCTGTGCTCAGAGTGGAATACAATCATAAAGCCAAAAGTAACAAAGATTTGTACACCAACACCCTAAGAGATTCAGAGGCATACCTTGCTCATTGAACTACCAAGATATGTCTCACAAGGGCCATCTTTCGCAGCCAGCTCAGCAGAAGCTTTCAGTGCATGATATAGTATATGGTCTCGAAACTATCTTTGTTCAGCTGTTGTGCCTGTAAACTGGACATTAAAACCAACCTAAAAAAAAACAAATTAAACTAATAGGAACTAAGAAACACCTCTGGAGATTCAAATGGCATGCCAAGGAAGATGAAAGTATCAATTGGGTAATTAAAGTTTTTATTAAAAAAATGTAAGTATCAATTGGGTAATTAAAATGTAATTGGAGAGAACCTAAAGGAAGATGAAAATGGCAAGACCCTGAATGCCAATACCAATTGGTCTGTGCAGTAAATTTGACCTTGCAGTTTCAATTGGGTAGTAATTGACATCAATGATTTTGTTCAGATTTTCAGTAATTATTTTGGTAACCTGTTAAAGCAACAAATCAAGAAAGTGAACTGAAAATCCAACTCTCTGTGACGTAATAGATCAAATTTATAATATGCAGACAACATATCTAATCATCTCTTCAATGAAAATATAGGATACCAAATAGGTAGTAGGTAGCAATATGCATGCTCTAAGTTGCAACTTCAATACAAGTGAATATATGACACATTCTTGATTTTGTGTCTCTGTAAGACACAAGTGTCCCTAAATCTCTCCAATTGCAGTAAAACAAACCTCTGCTAATCTATCAAAATCAAAAAATCAGTTCTTTGAATCTCTATTTCCAATAGCTTAGATAAGTGTGACTCTATAGGAACCCAGTACAACAAACATGAGAAGAAAGTTGAATGACAAAATAATTACCATATCAATTTACTGAAACAATTAGTAAGATTTGGAAGATTCACCTGTTCCTTAACATATCGTGGTAAACCAACGGATGCAAGATTGCAAACTGCAGTTTCTGTTGGACTTGAGAACTCAATAATCTCAGTGCACAAGTTTGAGTACTTGATAGTACCCAGATTCGACTGGTTACTTTTCCTATTGCAAGAATCCTGGAGGTAGAAATATGAATAAAAGATTGACTCAGAGGATGGAAAAACAAATGATTGAGCTGGAATAATAACTTGAAAAGCATATAAGGAGTTCCTGTCTCAATCTGTGAATTTAAAATTTCAAACCAAAGTTTTCATGCTGAGATGACCATCCTTGTCCGACCCTGCCTTCACAAAATACAATATTTAATTGTAACAATCCAATCCAGACAACTGTTCTATCATATTTGGATTGAAAAAGAACCTTTGAAACAAAGGCAGGTGGTTATGTTTATCTCTTCTTCATACTGTTAGTACAAGTTTTCAAATTCTTTACCCCAGCAATCAGCCAAACGAGAAGCCTCACAAGGGCAAAACAATGGCCATTTTCCATCATCCCTAAGTCTTGCCATAAAGAGATCAGGGATCCAAAGACCGTAAAATAGATCTCGAGCTCAGCATTCTTCCTGCAAACAAGATGAATAATTTAAATATACAAGAAAATAGATTTTTGCACTATAAGTAAAAGAAAGTGTTCTTTTTTCTGGAAGCCTAATATAAGTTCAGACCTACATTAAACACAATATAGCAAATGAAAGGGGTGTGATTACTATTTTAATGTAATAGCCTGTGAAGCAATCCAACACTACCTTTCATGGTTCTTTATAAGATCTAGAACTCAAATATATCAGAGTGCCATGGCTCCAAATAGATAGCAAAAGCACCTAAAATGGAACAGATTTTATTCATATCACAATTAAAAAGCATTTATGAAGATCATAGTAAATTAAAAAATTAAAAATAAAACCTCTATAGATGAAAGAGATAATTATGAATGCGAATTTTTTAACAAACACACGTACAAACTCATATACATGAAACAAAGCAAAGACTAAGCAAAAGCAAATATGATTTCATAATTGCGAAAGTACCCTTTCTCTTGCCTCCCCCACAATCAACATATTGAGTAGTGTCATTAAACACTCGGAGCATGGGGATAATGCCCTTGGAAAATCCATTTGTCCCATGAATGTAACTGCCCAAGGCTTGGATGTTATGAATGGATGGACCAATTACTCCAGCTGGTTTGCTTATTATAGCACACTCCTTCAATGTGTCATATTTGCCCTCAACACTGTCATCTTTCATGCACATAAGAAAGCAGCTACTTAACTGCCATAACACCCAAACGGGAAAAAATGAAAGAACAAAAAGGATAAATATTAAAAAGATGAACATGACAACAGAAATCATGAATTGATCTGAAGAAATGCACCATACTTGGTGCTGTAGAGCTCCTACATTGAAAAATGTGGGAGTAGCATGAGTGAACCAATGCTGAGACATCAAGTGGTATGTTTTGACGGCAGAGTCAATGTCATCTTTGTGGATACCAACAGAAATCCTCATCAACATGTGTAGTGGCTTTTCTACAACTTTACCATCAATCTTTAAGAGGTATGATTTCTCAATGGTTTTGAAGCCAAAATAATCATAGTCAAAATCTCTGTGACAGATGATCTCACCATCCAGGCATGCAGCATTCTGGACCCAAAAAAGAGCAAAATTTCTAAAGCTCCTTGCCACATAATCTAAGCTGTGTTTGGCAGCATAGAATTCAGCTAACAGGATTGAAATTTAATAGAATTGGAGATTTTAGTCTTCATTAAAATTAAGGGAGATCTGTAATTCCACTTAATCCCAATTCCAAGGCACTATTTCATGCCACCAAAGACAGTTAAAAATCATAAAATCTCAAAATTAACAAACAAAACACTTTTTCCCATTAAAAAAAACAGACATCCTTGTCCTTTCTCTCTTCTACTAAACTATCAATATCAAACTGTGATAGCAACCTTAGCATAAGAAACTGTTAAGACACTGATTTTAATTCCATCAACAGATGCCCATTAAGCCTAACTGAATCTCTAACAAAATGATTTATATTATGGTAGAAAATGGTAGATAAGAGAGAGATTTGTTAATGGATCTTCACGCTCCACTTAAAAAAATCAATGTGTTAATTACCTTCATAATTATCTCATAAACATCAGCAGCAGCAAGGGAAGCCTTCTGCCCAGACCTTTTATTACAATAGTTATATAGTACTTTGAGTCTGCATTTTTTGTTCACATTAAACCACTTGCTTATCAGAACACAATTACTTTGAAATTGATGAGGACATCTGTGGATGAAAAGGCTACAACCACATCGATTGAGGAAAGGATGGTGAATGGCTATATAACAAAGGGTGGGCCTTACCCTAGGCAAGTCGGTTTTCCTAGAGCCCAAGGGGTTAGGGTGGATCTTAGCCACCGCTACCATCTAATGGTATCAGAACCAGACCCTTTCCTCTTCAAGTACCCTAGCTAGGGTGGGCCTCTCCCTAGGCAAGTCGGTTTTCTTGAGTTTTGAGTTGGTTTTCTTGGGTTCTGAGAGGTTAGGATGGATCTTAATCACCCGCTTCCTGCATCATAAATCAAGTTTAACATAATCAGATCCTTTCTCCTCCGAGTACCCTCGTACCCCCTTCCTGCGTCAGAAATCAAGTTTATCAGAACCAGACCTTTCCTCCTCCAAGTACCCTGGCTGGGGTGGGCCCCTCTCTAGATAAATCGGTTTTCCTGGGTTCCAAGGGGTTAGGGTGGATCTTAGCCATCCCCTTCCTGCGTCAGAAATCAAGTCTCTCAATGAATCAATTACGTTATATACATAGGTCTCTGAAAATGACGTCTGCACATTCCTATGCAGATTTGAAACAGCAATCCTCCCAGCCAGCTGCATCACATTATAACTCGATCAAAATCTGGACCAAACTCAATAACAAAAAATATAATAAAAAAAAACATAAATCACTAAAATTAGAGCTAATAAAAATCACAAACCATATCATTATCGACTGAAATGACCAAGAGAGGGCTAGGAAAATATCGCAAACCTCAAGCATAAATATCAAATAGAAGCAGCTGTATCACATTATAACCAATCAAAATCCGAACCAAGCTCTATAACAAACAATTTTATTAAAATAGACTAATATTTTAGTTTTATGTTATTATCACATATTTTATATAATTTATTTTTTGTTTTTCTAATTTATAAAACATATGTCATAATTAATATTGAATGAATAATTTTACATAAAATGTGTGGTACTAGTCAAAATTAAGAAAAATATATTTTAAACTTTAAATAAATGCATATTTTAAATTTATTAATTCAAAAATATTCACCTAAACTCAAATTTATTACTTTAATTTATAAATTAATATAAAAATAAAAAAAGATATATATATATATATATATATATATAATTTTTAAAATTATAAAAATTGTAACATAAAAATAAATAAAAATCATTCAAATGAATAAAATTAAAGTTTTTGTTTAATTATGCAAAACGAGTGTGAGAAAATTTTAGCTTTAGGTAAGATGAGCGTTAGGTAATGTTTATGCTCACAATTTATAATTTAATTTAAATTTTGTTACTTATTTAAATTAAAATTAATTGACTAATAAATATGATTACGAAGAACATTTAATCCAGATGTCATAATTTAAGTGGATGACATATTCTGCCTACAAAAAATGGAACACGCAGCCGGCTGGTGCGCTGAGCTGGCACAATATCGTCTAACTCCCCACTGGAATATAACTATCCCTGCATCCAAACAGCACCAGCCTCCAAGATTTTTTCGAACTATTGTGGAAATTAATCAAATTATTACAAGTAGAGGAGCCTTGAGGATCAGTCAATCGTCTCTGAAATCTCTCCCTCTCTCTTTCTTTTCATAATTTGAATTGAAATGGCAGAAACAAAGGAATCCACGCCGAGTTCGCTGAGTCAAGGACTCCCTCCTCATGACCCGGAAGATTTTCTAAAATCAGCTCCTACTTTCCCTAGTCCATCTACTCGAAAGGTAAATATCGATTCCCATCTTCAATTTTGGTTCCTGTTTTTAGGGTTTAGGGTTACACTATCAACAATAATTTAGATATTATGATTAATATTTGCTCATCTGGTAATTAAAATGGTGTATGAATCACTCCACTGTTAGTCTGGAGTTGAATCTGTTAAGCTTGTTTGGGATGTAGTAATGAGAGACAAGTTTCGTTTAGGTCCAATAACGATGATGTAAGAAATAGTATGGATTAAACTTTTGGT
Organism: Trichilia minutiflora; assembly: GCA_035590515.1. NCBI lineage: Eukaryota > Viridiplantae > Streptophyta > Magnoliopsida > Sapindales > Meliaceae > Trichilia > Trichilia minutiflora. Next base: position 898,516 of record JAVXUL010000003.1, on the reverse strand, counting down.
AGTACCGGATATAATTAGTACCTATGTTTAAAGATTTGAAGATGGTGAAAGATTGCGAGTGATGGGCACTTAGTTTCAAGAAAAATGTCTCTGAAGATTTGATGATTGTGGAATGTGCAAGTGATGGGCGCTTAGTTTCAAGCAATGTCCAAAGTATGTAAGACCATAAGTTTCAAGTAATTGAGTCGTAGAAATTAAGGGAAGTTGGAATGAAATTGTGTACTTCGCAGTTTTCTAGGTGTGTGTTTGGTTTATTGTTTCTTCTAAAGAAAATAAATTCAGTTACCGTTCTTCCCTCTTGCATCCCTCCTTCAAAATGGTTGTTTTTCTCACAATGACATGCTTATATGCATACACACTTCTTAGGCATACATGCATGTTGAGATACTGGACAATATGGTTATATATATATATATATATATATATATATAAAGCTTTGGAGGATGCCTCAAGCTAGGGTAAAAAAAAGGATCTGGTTCAATAAACTGTGGTAAAACATTACTTATTTGGATTTGGATGTACTATGCAAACATAATGTTTCAATTTCAAGCATGATTGACATTTTGATTTGATCAGGCTTGCCATGCTGTTCTACAGAGTTGGGTCTCAAAGAAGTTTATGACTGGATGGTAATAAGCTTATTATGATATATTTTTTATTTTTAATCATAATTTGTTTGATTTCCTTTATATTAGATGTTCCCTTTGTGTTATGGAACTTAAATGTCAACTTGCAGTGTGGTTCTCTTTCCGGTTGCTGTTACATTTTTAGTGACATGGTGGTTCATTGAGTTTGTTGATGGTTTCTTCAGTCCAATTTATGCAAGGCTTGGAATAAACATATTTGGTAAGACTCCATAATACCAACTGGATGTTCATCCTCTCTGACGTTTATGATCAACATACATTTTTCCATCTGATATAGTAGACAAAAGATGTACTGCATACCTTTTTTGCTTAAATTTTAATAGTTAGAGTGACTTAAGCTATCCATTGCTATGGAAAATAAGTGGTACCAGGAGGATACAGATCTGTAACTGGCTAATTCTTAGTAAAACAGTAGGGTAAAGTAATTCTGGCGTTACTGTATATTAGCCTTACTATGTGGCCAGTGGGAGGCTTTGAAAGTGGAGCTTCCTAAGATTGAATGTGCACATCATTACTGCAGCTCTCATAAAGTCAAGATGATCATATACTGTTTCAAATAAATCTTGTTTTTCAATTTACATAACTATAGACTTCGCAAAGGTGTCTTATTATCCAGCACATAACATTTAAATTTGTGCTTAATTGTTTGGCTTCCACTGCCTAATGTGCTGTTATGTAGCAATATGGTTAGAATTTAATTCTGTTTCTGAAGAATATTTTTTTCAATTAGATTTTTTTTCTGAAGTCCCTTTATCTTTCAAAGCCATTCATCGAGTGGTGCATAAAATGCTATGAATAGAAAGTAGTGATTTCCAGAATGATGGATGTGTTCTTCTTATCTGAAAGGAATCAATGCTTGTGGAGAACTCTCTCTCTCTCTCTCTCTCTCTCTCTCTTCCCTGAAGAATTTTGATTTTACTTGGAAGGTGGCCAGGTAGTGATATTGAGCAATTAGATTTAATGGGGTAGGAAAAGTACCGACGACTTATCATGGCAGGGAATAGATTTGGTTATGGTTTTGTTTGATTTTCTGGATCCAATATGGTTTTAGATTTATATCATGAGGTGATGCACTTTGAGTATTGTTTGCGTCGCATTCTTGGTGAACCCATAAAACATTTAGTGACAAAGAACCAGCATATTGTCATGCTGTTAACAAAATTGTAGTCAAAACTTAACCAAGTGAGGGAACACGCTGCATCATGAAGAGTCCTGGCACCCGAAATTTGATCTCGCTGCTGAGTGGGTGTACATCCACATATTCCCTGCATTTACAGGGTTACCAACCTCTCTAAAGCTCTGGAACCTAAGTCATGAGTGTCATGATTTGTTTTTCTACCTTGATAACCTGTGACTGTTGCTCATGAAGTGCTGTTGTGCAATCACACTTGCTGTGGCTTTATCTATTGTATTTTGGAATCTAGCCAGGGGCCATGTATTTCATTAAAAGCATCTTATCGCTCCACTCTGGCTTGAGTCCTTCTTTGCTGTTGAATGTGCTTAATTTGATCTTATCAAGAAATGTTTGAGCGTGCTTTTCATTTGCTGTGATCTTTATATCCTCATTTGAATTTCCCCCTTCTTCTGGTGTTTAGATCAATTCTAGGCCATGTTTCTTTTAATCTCCTTTAAGTCTCTGGATCTTGTATCTCTTTTCATGGTTTCATCTCTGATTTCAACTTGTTGTGTGTTGCAGGACTTGGGTTTCTGACATCTATTCTTTTCATACTCTTTGTTGGTGTATTTGCTTCATCTTGGCTGGGTGCCACTGTGTTCTGCCTTGGGGAGTGGTTTATTAAGCGGATGCCCTTCATGAAGCACATATATTCAGCCTCTAAACAAATTAGTGCAGCTATTTCTCCAGGTAATACCGGTTATTTCCGGTTCCAAAGGTTCCTAACCTTAATTTAGTTGCTATATGTCATCAGCATCTGTGTGGGTTTTTAGTCCTATTTGCTTGGGATCATTGCATATATATATATCTTAGACACTGAAAGTTATATAGGAGCTGATGATATAACTTTTTATACTCTGGTTAAGTCAGTTATCAATTTTTTCTTTACATGCAGACCAAAATACTACTGCTTTTAAAGAGGTTGCAATTATTCGCCATCCTCATCTTGGTGAATATGCATTTGGTTTTATAACATCATCTCTTATCCTTCAGGTGGATATTCAACCTAAACAAGTTGATTTCTTTGCTTAATAATTTACTGCCTGAACCATGCTAAGAGAACCCTAAAACATCCCTATTAATGGTTATCTATCAATTCCATCAATTTGGTGCCAAATTCTTTCTTGTTGGTCCTTTAAAAAAAGTAAGGGGGAAAAGAAAAGAAAGAAAAGAAAATAGAGTATCATATTTGATGCTTGTAGAGAATTTTGTTAGGATGGAGAAGAGGTTAAAAAAACATTATATGCCTATTTCACAAAATGATGTAGCGTATGACAGTATGATATGTTTAAAGGTCCCGAATAAATTACCAAATGTCTAACCAGCATTTGGCAGGTGTCATTTGGCGATATCAGGAATATCACTCTTTGAATATGTATACATATGCACATGCAAGGAGATAAGGACATTGGCCTCAGTTTTCTTCCATTTGAGTTTCTCACTTTTGCTACTATTGATTGGTTGATTTGCAGAGAGAGATTGGATATGAAGAATTGTGCAGTGTTTATGTCCCAACAAATCATTTATACATTGGCGATATATTTCTGGTCAACTCTGAGGAGATCATAAGACCAATGTTGTCTGTTCGAGAAGGAATAGGTCCTTTCCTTTCCCTTGCCTAAATTTTGTGTTCTCTTCTTTGTTCTTATCTGCAAAGCTTTCAAACATTTAGTTGAAAACAAAATTTTTACTTTTCTGTTCTTTTGTCTCAATGATTCCAAGTTGATGTTCTCTGGATTTGATTTGGCTAATCAATTGTATAACATGGAATCCAACTTGAAATGTAATAACTTGTAAGCTTGTGAACATGTTAGAAGTAAAAACTAGTGCTCTTGATTGGGCACATGCTTTCACTAATAATGATAATAGCCGCATTTCTTTTATCGAATTTTTAAGGAAGACCAATGTTGTAGTGTCGACAAGTATATACTAAACAAGAACAATGTTGGAGTAATGTTGACGAGTATATACTAAACTCTTGTTCTAATACGGTGCAGTTGAGTTGTTCCTGGTTTTATCACCAATGTGTATGAACTGTTGAAATCACCCAATATGTTTCACTGTTAGAATTCATTGATCTTGATAGGGATGATTAGTGAGCCTGATTATTTTTGAATTGCAATTTTGTAGCATATAGCTTGTATCTGCGATTTCGTGCTTTTACCCTTCTATTAACTTAGTTGTTTCTCAAATGTAGAGATCATTGTGTCAGCAGGCATGACGATGCCAAAGGTGATTTCTCCGCTGGGAAGAATTCCTCATCATCAGGACAACAGAATCCCCATGAGCAGGATAATGTGAAGGTATAGAATACCGTCTCTTCTGCAATTTGTCCCTGCATACAAAATTTTGGAGGAAGCATACCATATCATTTTCATTAGATCTACGCTCCAACCCAGCAATTCTGTTTCGTAGAATCAAAAGATTTTTGTTTCATCATATGGATAGTTTACGTCAGTGGGAATATTAAAAGATTAGGATGGTTTGATTATATAGATTTTACGTTTTAACCAGGTTAAAGCGATTAGACATTGTGATGCTGAACTCAATGAGGACACTTTCTAGTTGATCGTGTGTATATTGCCCACTGTTGTATGGTTGTATTCTTACTTGATGTGTAAAGAGATGAAGGTTTAGATGACTGTTGCTTCTAATGCAATTTCATTTTGTTTTCTTTCTGCTGAAGGCATTATTATATGTGTCTATCTGTTAAATTCAAAAATAAAAGAAAATAAACCCTTTGGTGCTAATTCTAAAAATGGCCTCACAAAGGGGTTGCAATGATCGGCCCGTTTTTTTGTTCACCAAAAACACGTGTCTCAAGTTCAACGTATGACTTTTAAGCTGTAGCTTTGCTTTTAAAGCCAGGGAGAAACACCACAATTCAAATGAAATTTAAGTTCAGATACAACGGCTTAGTGTCGAGCGAAGTCTAATTTAAATTAGAACTCGTCCTCGTGACATGTACGGATAGAGATCGATAAATATATATATAACACACAATTTCGTTCGTTAGATATTTCCTTTTAGTCCAAAACAACAGCGAAGGTAATACAAATGAAATTTTCTCCATGGATTCCTATTGTCTAGCGTGTACTACATTGGTAAATCATTAACGCATTATCACTGCAGATGGGGATAATTTCTCCGACGGATCGCAAGGAAGTTCTACCCCGTCTCCCGTTCAATTCTGCTCTTGGGGTCCCTGAGTATCCTAATTTGTCCCGGCTACAATAGAGTAATGAAGCCAAGTGATCATATTACCGCACACATAACAAAGACTAGCTTATGTTTTGTAAACCTAAAGACAAATTTCTTTCCACCCTTGGATGATCATATGGCAGAAATTCATCGCAGTTATCATTCTACTAAAAGAAATCTTTGTTTCAGACTTGAACACGAGATCCTCATCTCGCATGAATACTAAACTATGCGTATAATGGGATAATACAAGGGATTAAAAGGACAGAAATCTTCTCATGGAGAATCGAGTAGGTATTATGTTCTTACAACACCAAAGCCAACCTCACCATAAAACTTCTTCTTTATCCTTCTATTATCATTCTACTAGATAACAATGTCTTCATGTCCATCAATTGACCGATAGTATAAAGAAGATGGCTTCCTCCATAGAACTAGGTGCGATGCCTATCGCGAGATTAATTCGTATATGAACAGAAAGATTATTTGAAGGATTTTTTAGTATAACGTTTAACTACAGACATGCTGGAGATACCATGTGCCCAAGGCCTCTAAACAATCTAAAAATGAAATCAAGACAATGATGAAACACCAAAAAAAGGCAGCGGAAATTTTACAAACCTTGAGGCTTTGAGATCGTTGTGTTGGCAAAGATGACTTGGGTGGGATTACATATGATGTCCACTGGAACCTCGTGGATCAGTAGTTTCTCGACAGGAATATCATCTACTAGTTGACAGTCATGCACTACAAAAGCAGTTCATATATTAGATTTAATGGAATACACAAAAAGATCAACTAATATCATAAGAAAAATTGCTACATAGAAATGATAACAAGAACATTAAAAGGAGTGATTTCAATAATCATATAACCAGAAACTGCATTTACCAGAGGTGACAACGGGTATTGAGTCATCAATGGCTCCCATCTATCACAACATCCCATATTCAAGCTCTGCAAATCCCTGCAACCCAAATCTTTAGGTAAGGGAAAAAAAAGGGGAAATTCATAAAACCTATCAGAATCTAGAATCGGAAAAATGAAATTTCTGCAATGAAATTACATATGAATTTTCAAAGTCACAAAAGTTCAAATACACAGAATTTCATATACCACTGACGCTGCCAACAACTTCAGCATACACATACCATTAACATTGAAACCAGATTTTACTTAGAATTCAAAGTCCATAACCTTGCCCATGGGACAGTAACAGGTGAAAATATATCACAATGTATTGACAATACAAAGGTTTCAAACTCTTAATGCCTAAATCGGAAAACAATCGTTTATGATGATAAAGAATATATTTGTCATAGCTAAACAAAATCTTGAGACTATAAGATATAAGTCAAAATCACCACTTTCTAATACATTTTCTTATTGGCAGTTGGCATTCACCGAGGGGAAAATGTGAAATGTTCGTCATTCATTAGAAGTGATTAACCCCAATCCGTATACAGCAATTTCTTTATTTCATTGCTGCTCCAACACATTAGAATAACCGAAGAACGTTAGACAGCATACAACCAAAAAAAAATAAAATAAAATAAAATAAAATTCTACAGTTTTAAATCATTCTTCACATTCCAAAAGCACACACCTGCTGTAGCAAACGTTCAAGATCATATAGTTTTCTAGAATTGCCTTCTCCATCAAGGTTACAACAAAACCGCACTTATCATGCAAAAGATACGAGTGTTGTTACCTATCCCTTGCCAAGTCGAGCACCTGTCTTCGCATCTACAACAACTGAGCCAATGACAATTAGATCTACGTTGATCTTTTCATCCAATCCAATCGACTTTCCATACTTGGCAACCCCTACAAAGGTACATGCCTCATTGATTGTATTCAGACTTAACATACTGAACTCAAGTATAGAGAAAATTCCCGTTCTCAAACGACGATGTGGCGTTAACAACTTCTTCCCACCTATAAACTGATGATCTTCTTTAAGTTCAATCAGACATTAGCCAAATATTCAGCAAAACAAGGATACTATTATCATATTACCGGTCACTAGTCACTACAGATGTTAATTCAAGGCGTTCTTTCGACTTGACATTAAATGTTATCAATTGGACGTTCAATATTATCATCACTTATCATCCTATACCACAGAAAAATTACTAAAAGTTCGACATTTCATTAGAGCATTCATGAGTCACAATGCTTTATTTAAAATTTCCTCCCCAACTCCAATATAAACCAAATTCTTACCTGAATCTCTCGTACCACTTTAAAAATTTTTACTAGTTCAACCAAATAAGAGTTGCTGGCATTTATTGAGGTCAAGGAGCAGGAGCTAACTATAATATCATTATTGACCTCAGAGATCTTATTTTAATGGCTGGCGAGCTTTTTTATTTTTTTGTGTTTGACTTGCTAACTCATAGAGGGAATTAAAGAAAATATAGATAGATAGAATGATTTTCAATATTAAGTTAGATGTTCTCAAAATTGTAAAAAAGTGACTGATTAGCTTATTAAAGGGTATCCCTCCATGGATGCATCGATGTCTCCAAGGAGAGCTAAATAGCTAATAGAGGCCTTTCTCTCTCTTCTTCCTTGAACTTTCTTGAACTGAAGAATCTTTCTTGAACTTTCTCATTAACTTGACTATTGAAGAATTCACGTTAGAGATCTCCACCATCGGCTTTCACATCTTTCTTTTGCACTTATTTCGTCTCCACCATCGGCTTTCACATCTTTCTTTTGCACTTATTTCGTCAGAATTGAGAGTTACATTGTGCCTAAGCTACACAAGTGTTCTCAGGGTGTTTCCCGTGATCATTGTCATGTGTTCAATTCCGGCAAGTGCATAAATCTCGTCCATTCATCAAAATTTGTTATCTACAAACGTGAGAACACATCATCCAAATTTCTTGCATCAACAAGAACCAACGTTAAAATGAAGATAATTTAAGAGTTGGAAGAACAGATTTGTTGACTTCCTCTGTTCATGTTATCCTTTTTTGCTAATGTTCATTCTTATCAATTTGCAGACAATCTATAGTAATCATGTAACATATTTTAATTAAGATACATTGATAAAATTTGTGGTTTTTCATACTATACTCAGTGTAAATCCTCTCGTAGAAAGTAGAAACCAAATGAAAATCCATCATGTCAATTTGCATTAATCCATAGAAAAACTTTGTTATTAAACGTCGCAAATGTATAAACATCCAGGGACATGGCACCGTACCTATACACGCACACGTGACAATGAAAAGAAGAAGAAAATATTGGGGAACCTCGGAGCGAGAGAGGAAAGGGGAAAGGACAGACAGAAGAGGGAACGAGTGGAAAAAGAAAGTGGGTGGAAAGTAGAAAGAAAGTTCTAATCAACTGGGAAAAATTGAAATGACCAGAATAGCTTGCATTACAAGATATATATACAACAAATAATACATCAAGAGATCCCTAACCCAGAAATAAGTAGTACAATTCTCTCTCTGTCTCCCTACTCTTCAAACTGACCAAATCGTTAAAAAACTACCCAAAACAAGAAACCTAAAAAACGAGCCCGTACATGCACTAGAAATGAGAAGGGAGACAAGAAATTAAATCAGATCCAACACTGTTAAACAAGTTAATTCACTGATGCAAGAAAAAAGAGATGAAGACTGTTCACCTACATCAAAATGTCCTTGTTCATATGAATCCTTAACCCTAGTGGCATTGCAAATTATCAAACCCTTTTAGTGTGAGTCATTTTACTGCGAGTTTTCCCTTATTGACTGCAACTGAGAGAATGAGATACGAATTATCGACCCACCAAGAGAACTGGCATGCTTGCACACAAGGGCTTCAGTGGCCTGCTCCTCAGTTTCGAAGAGTACAAGGGCCTGCTTCTTCCCATTCATCTCAAAAAGCTTCGTGTTCACAATGGTGCCGTGTTCCTCAAGGTGGCTCACAATCTCCTCTTCAGTAATGTCTTGAGGTAGAGTGGAAAGGTGGATCATCTTTGTCGGGGAGCAGCAGTAACGATAGTTCTTTGCAGCATTACGGTTGAAGCGGTTAAGATTTGAATTCATATACTCGTGTGCGTCAGCACCTTGGGTTATGTTGGGATGCTTAGAGAAGTTGACCTCCAGCCGCTTCCCAAACAGTAAAGCTGCCTGTATTGTATTAAAACAGTAAGCATATAATTGAAAGGCAAACGTTTAGCAAGAGCAATGCAACATAATCCAGTAATCGATGGTAACTTCAAAAGATATAAAAGTATTTATCAGAATATACTGTCTTAAAAAAATTCAATAGATTGACAGAAGAATCATAGAACCTTTTCCCTTTTAGAGCTGTTAAAACGGATCCGGCCCGATGGACCGGCTCATTTAACCCACAAAATAAGCAGGTTAAGGTCAAGAGTTTTTGGCCCACGGGTTAAACGGGCCAACCCGATTAACCCGCAGGTAAAAAGGTTCAAACCCGTTTAACCCGCGGATTAAACGGTCCGGCCCGATTATATTAATTAAATATTTAAAAATATTTTTAAATTAAATATTTATTATACATTTATGATAATAAATTTTTAATTTTAAAAAATTAATTTAAAAATATTTATTGTTATATATTTATAGTGTTTTTATTAATTTTTTTAATTATAATTATTTATCATTTATTTATTTATTTAATTAATTAATATAAACGAGCTGGCCCGTTTAACCTGCTAACCCGACAGGTTAGGTTAGGGTTGAGAATATCAACCCATTTATTAAACGGGCCAACCCGACCCAGCCCGTTTAAATGTTTGGCCCGAAACGGCCTGGACCGATTAAGCCCGACCCGGCCCATTTGACGCCCTATTCCCTTTCTAAAGGGACTAACTAATCATGGAATACCTATTCTGTCATCAACAAGCATGAAAGAGTTTAGATCTTGCTCAACACATCCACAGAAGATTAATGTCATCACATGATATTTCAAACACAAGACATCATCCTAATAGCATTAAAAAAGAGTTTGTAGAACTTAAAAGTGTAAACAGAAAGCAACTTATTTGGTACAAGTGTTTTTTTTTTTAATTTCTTGATAGGCTATTGGAACATAAGTTGTTTGCACGGAATCCTGCATGTCTATTTTTGCTGGAATGATGAATCACACATCAGACATGACAAACAATCAATCTATCTTCTTAGTGAAAATAAAATGGCAAGCCATAGGAATTAAAGCATAACATTATTAATATATAGTACAATAGTAGACTAATAAAAGACTGCAATGCAAGAAAATAAATGTCATTTATTTTGGGGCAAACTTTAATGATAAAAGAAAGATAATAGAGAGATAATCAGAGGAGGTCACGTGAACAAACCTTCAGAAAGTTAACCGCCAATTCAGCCTGGAAGCCATCACCCATTTGAACCAGGGCATGATCTGGTTTATTGCGGAGAAGTTTAATTCTTATGATGTTTCCATAGAGAGAGAATAGGTTAAAAAGCTTATCCTCATCCATTCTCTGAAACAGGTGATGTTTTTTCAAGAATAAAGGCCACATATCGGCTAAAATTTTACAACTGAAAGGAAACAAGGAAGAAGATCAAGGATATCTTACATTGGAATTAAGATTGGAGACCAAGACAGTACATCTGTCATTTGTCCCAGTTATTCCAGGAGGTAAACCTCCCCCGAAAGCAGCTGCAATTGCAGCTGCATTGGGCATCTAGTTTGCAAGAAAAGAACAAGAAAAAATTATTATGCATAGTAATAGATCTTTCAAGAATTATAAATTAATATAATAGTTTTCAGAAAAATTACAAACCATATTTATTGCAACTTTGGTCATAAAAAGCAGGAATAATCACCTTGATGAGGACCAACCCATCAATAACATCCCAGTATCTCCACAATTCTAACAAGATAAATATGTACTTTAACATAACCCAAATATAAACTAGAAGATTTATAAGGTCAAGTACTTAAGGACATCTTGCGTTGTAATCATCTCTCTTTTACATTCACCTTCTATTTCCATAATAACACCAATGTTGTAATAAGATATACAGTTGTATTTGGCATCATAGCCTCCTTCAATGTCAAAATTTGTCCCAGTAAAATTTCCTAGAACCCATTATGCATTGCATATTGTATCCAATTTATATCTTCAGCTCGGAACACGCTAAAAATTAAAGAAATTTGTTTCCTAGTTCAAAGGGCTAGCAACACATTCAAATGCAACTAACTAAAAAATGCCACAAATTAGGCAAAAGAGGCATAGGAACTATGATTGATTCATACTTCACCAACATATAATAAAATAATTAGAAGTGAGGTCAGCCTATAGACGTCCCATACATTCCCACAAGCATATAGATGATAATATCCACCATCTGAGAAAGAGTTGTCTCATGTAGTACTTATAAGCAATACCAACCTGTGGAAATGCAACTGGAAGACAGAAAACCAAAAAGAAATCAGTCAGTTGAACAAACTGAAACACAGAAAATCAATAAACAAGCAATAACATTTGAATGTACCACCACCAAATTAAGCACCTGGCCTGGCTCCAGAAGAGTACATACCTCCTGAGTCAGCATACCCAGACTGTTGAACCAAAAATAAATACAATAGTTAACATCCAAAGGAAAAGAATATCAACAAAAACCCTTTAACTATCAATCTACAAGAACAAGAACAACAATAGGAGACAGTGGAATATACTTGTGAGGGTCTGCCTTTTTGTTCTGAAGGAAGATTTGGATTTGTGAAGTCCCTAAAATGATGCATACATAACATTATGCTAAGAAGCTATTGATGAAATTATAGACAAGAGCCGGATGAGAAGCCAGGAGACTAGTATCCCACCTTGATCGCTCATTATTGTAGTTTACTTGTAACTCATCAAGGCTGAAACACAAAAAAGAATATCTAATTAACATATTAAAATTTTTTTAAAATATATATGTATATATATAAAAGGAGAAAAATAGAATTTGAACAATTACAAACTCATATGTGTGCCCATATGGTCATGTTGATCAACGAAAAACAATGACACAAATCATAATACAGTATCCAGAAGGTTATAAACCTACTTTGAGAATTGAATGTCCAGCTGACAGCAGCCATCATAAATATTACGGCCCTATAGAAAAGCCAAATGTTAAAACTCTTTTGAAAAACCAAACTGCCACAGAAGCCAAACAAATTTGAACTTCACAGTAACAAGCAATCATTTCAAATAATACCTGAAGAGAAGTCCTAGCTAAAACAGCACTCTGGCGTAATTGATACTGGATAAGGGCTTGGAAACCTACACAATTTGCACAATAGGTTGAACAGAAGACAAATAACTTTTATAACAAGACCAAAAACAGTCTATTGGAGTGTTATAGCTCTTTTATAACAACACAAAACACAGTCTATTGGAGTGTCTACGCTCTCTACTGACTAAAGAACATAAGAGATGGTCAAAAGAGCACTCAAAATTCAAATTATAAAACAATAGACCACACAGGTTGCACAATTTCAAAGCAACTTGTTAGAGCATTGATCATCAAAACGAAAGAATTTAAACAGTTCTATCAAGCAAAAAACACATCTAGAAAATTACTCATGATTTGAAGGGAGAGAATTTTTAAAATTATAGAGACAGAGAAAAAAAAAAAACTTGAAGAGGCTGACCAGCTGACTTCTGGAATGTGACGATCTTCTCCACAAATCCATGAGGAGAAAAAACTTGATGCAGCACTTCCACAGTAATAGGATAAAGCATGTGATGAATTGTAACTAAGAGAATTCGGTTCGGCTATGCATCCAGAGAGTGTCCAGCAGCAGACCAGCATAGAGACAGAAGAGAGAGAAGAGAATAAATAGAGAAGTAATGACAGAGAGAAGGGATTATACAGACAAGTAAAGATAAGGAAAGAAAACTAAAAGAAATAATCATAAACCAAGCAACATACAGATACCGCTTAAAACACAATGAAAATTAGAAAGAAACCATGAAAAATAAACGGTGAAAGAGCATCAAAGTGCATAAAAATTCACATACAGAGTAATCCACTTAAAGGGTCTACTTTTAGTTCAGTGCCATGCCACCATGTTTGTCACATAGGAAAACATGGACGTCACAGTTTGGTAATGAATGTATCAAACTCCACATTGCAAAGAATTTGGCTCTGTTTCCTACTAATAAGTAAAGGAAGAGAACTGAAGAGATCAGATCCCCAAGGTCCCAGTCATGATGAGTACAAACATCATCTTTCTTGCATGAGACTCCCCAAAGACAGAGAACCTACATGGCTTCAGCCAGCATGCTAATAGAAGTACTGTTTAGGGACCAAACCTTACTACAGGTCTCCTCGGCAACGGATCCTCAAACAAATTGTCCCACGTAAAATTCAATCTCCTTAAGATAGAATTTTTTTCTAGACAAAGGAGATAATGTACTCATTATCTTCGCAATCAACATCAACATTTACCTCAATAGTTTCTACAGTATCATTAAAATAAAGCTATCATAATTTGAATCAATTCCTGCTCCAGGTTATGTCATCTAGAAAAACACTGTTCACTTCCAACTAAAAATAGTACAGCCAGAAAATGAGCCTTCAAAAACAGCATAAATGAAGACAGGCACCATCTCACCATTAATGGAATGCAACAACTTCAAACCAGATTCTAGTGTAGTTTAATAGATGATAATTAAACCAAATTCTTAGGTGGATTAAATCCAATTTACTGGAATACAATTCTGCCATATAGTGCTTTCCACACTGATAGAAAAACAATGTATCAGAAAAAGAATGGAAGATCTCCTGTTCATGTTTAACTAGATGTAAACTTGAATTTAACAAATTATCCTTGAAATTTGAGGGAATATCCATAAGACAGATTCTATACTATCCTGAACACTAAATGATCATGGTCACAAAAATGAGAAAAGATGCAAATTCAAGCCCCCTTTTCCCCTTTAACAACAATAATATGAATGCAATTTGTCTCCACTATAAGAGGCAAGAGTACCAACCTCATCTCCACGTCCTTGAGCATTTTGATCCATTGTTGTTAGTTCCTGATGTGATGAAAATTGCACGTAAACATTCCTTCCCCTGGAATGATGAAGTTTTAAAATTAGAGACGAGGGAACGTTGCAATTTAGTAGCTCCAGTCATGCCCATGCTATTTTTAAATATAAAAAGAGCTATATACCCTCAGAGCACAACCTCACAAATACATTAACAATTTTTTTACCTGATGGTCGGTTGCACATTTGTGTAGAATTGCAGAGCACTAATGGCTGCAGTAATATCTTGCATTTGGAGAAGAGCCTAAACACAACACAGACATTTATCACCTAATCAAATCTAAAGGTTTGGCTGGTTTCCATAAAAAGCTGACTTAACCACATTTCATTAGCATGAAGTAAACAACCTGATTTTTTGCACGAAGCATCACAAGCTTAGTTATGACTCCAAATGGCTGGAACAGCTGAAGCAAATCATTCTGGTAAAAACAATGAAATTTCATTAAATTGTGTATAGATAGAGATGAATAAAGAATACATCATAACATTTATCACCTTATTAAGAAAGATGCCTTGAATGTGTTTTCACACTAGATATGAAGATAATAACACCATCTCATTAGAAAAATTCACATTTAATTACTTTTTCTAGTTTACTACCAACTCAAACTAAGTGTTCTTACCCATCAACCGACACAAGATGGTTAGTTTATTCATTACGATGTATCACTATCTTGGCCAGGCCCATGCTCATTCCACTGACTGCCTTAGAATAAAGCTCCCTTTTTAATAGCTAGTGAGTCCAATACCTACAGTATCTTTAGCATAAAGAACACAATTTCAACTAACCCACTAACACAAACGAATTTTCCGCTGAGGTAATCATTAATTTTTTCATTACTTTGTGCCACTATCCTGGCCAACCCAAAGCTCATTCCATTGGTTGTACTAGATTAAGGCTCCCATTTTAAAAACTTTGTTAACTCAGTATCAACACTCCCTTGTTAAAAGAAACTTCTTTTTTTACTTGCATGATACCTCCAGCGGCTTAAAATGTTAGATTGAGCACACCGTATTACACTACACTTTTCCATACATTCTTAATATTACTGTTACTATTATAGCTAGTAACAACTAATCAAAACCCATTTACAAAGCCAGATTAATCAAAGAAAAGGTGATAAAGAGAGAGCATATACTTCAGAAATCTCGTGGCCCACATTGCGAACGTGAATAACCTTAGACGGCTCTGTCATTTTAAAGCAGCACACTGCAACAAAACCAAGCCAAACCAACCAAATCACGTTTTCAGCTTCCAACTTCACATCCAAATGAACAAATCCAAAGAAACACTGAATCCCATGTTTCAGAACTTTTCTACCCCAACCAGTATCAACTATCAACTATCACCAAGTTCCCATATTTTATCAATCAAATCAGTTTTCCAAACCAATCCATAAGCATAAAAAAAAAACCACAAGGGTCTTTCAATGACAGAAAGTTTAAAATCTAAAACCCAGAAATAGTTCCAAAAACTGCACAAAATTCCACGCGTCAAACTAATTTTCTCGGAAACCAAATAGTCCATTTAGGATCTTACAAATCAAAGAGAACAAAAAAGAAACTTGCCTTACAGCCTGAGATGAATATATAGAAAGAGAGAGAGAGAAATCAGAATCAAAAGTGAAGTTATGTTATAGATCAAAGTGTTCTTCCCAACATCCAGTTGTAGGAGAAATAGGTGTTGTTTTGCCTGTTATGGTGAGTGCGTTGCCCTATCTATCTGTCTGTCTCTTTCTGTCTCTTGCCCTTCGCCCTAAAACACTGACTTTGACGGAATTCAGTGGTGGGGCCCATTGTGCTTCAACCCTTATCATTTTTTTAGTTTTTTTTATTTTTTTAATTTTGTTTTAGGCAATTATTCTTTGACCGAGTAATAATATTTTTGTTAAAATAATATTTCAGGACATAGTTTAGTAATTTTTAATAAATCAACGAAAACTTTTGAAAATTTTTAATTTGTCACCTTGATCCCAATAAAGATCAAGCATGCACAATGGGTGTAAAAGAAAAAAAATCAAAATTTAAGATTAATTTATTATTTTAGCTAAATTTAAAGACTTAATTGATAAATTATGTCAATATTTAGTCCTTAAATTTTGTTGAAATAACATATACGAATACAAAATCATACAAATTATTATCTATAAACTGACTGACGTAATATGATAACATTATTTTATAAAAATATAAAATTAATGTAATTAGCAAAAATATATCATATAAATTATTTATATGATAGTCAATATTATCAACTCAATCTGTACAAAATAATTTGCATTAAAAAAAATCTATATCATTAGCATTAATCTAATTAAAATTTAAAAAAATAATTTTAAGAACTAATTTGGTAAATTTATAAATTAAATATTTTATATTTTCTCAAATAAACATACAATTATCTATTTATATAAAATAAATTCTTTATTTCTAAAAGAATAATGTAACTCAAGTAACATTGAATTTTAACTTTAATAATATAAGAGTATGTAATTAAATATAATAGTTTAATTATTTTAATTGAAGGTTAGTACTTGTTTGATATGATTAAACAATTTGTATTATATTTGAGAAAATATAAACAAATTATGGATCATAATGTTAATAACCATAAAAATTTTCAGTAAACGCAGACTCCTTGCAGCCCAACTCAGGGCCCAGCCCTCCTCTAGAGTCTAGTTAGTTTATGACTCTCAAGTCAAATGTAGATTATTATATGGAAATTTTTGACGATAATATAAAAAGAAAAATGCTAACAAGCTTTAGACGAGAAAATAAGTTGAGCTAATTTGGGTAGAGTTCTTAATTAAAAAAATATTAAATATTTATTTATCATTGTATGGATATTTTTTAATAAAAATTGTATAATTATTTTGTCACATAAATTTTTAAAAATTACATTAAAAAAGAATATAAAATTTTTAAAATAAACTAAGAATATTTTAAATAATTTATTCTTTTACAAAATTTAAAATAACTCTACTGTCAAACACCTAATTTAAATTCTTTATTTTTTATAAAATTTTAGCAGTCAAACTATCACATCATTTACAATATTAATTTTAAAATATAATTTAAGATTTCTTGTACTATTTTTATAAATTATAATAAGTATATATACATTGTCTAGCCCTGTAATAAAAATTCAAAAATATATTTTATCAAAATCAATTATCTTTTTTGAAAAAAGGTATCTAAATCCTTTTAATATTTCAAATAATTGTGAATAAGAATACTTTGAAATGATATAATATTTATAAATAACTAATACAAAAATTCTAATTCTATAACAAGCACGCGATAATAATCAAAATTATTATTAAAAAATATAAAATAACAAATTAAATTAAAATAAAACAAAAGATTTTAGAAAAAATCTTTATATTAATCAAAAAATTATTAATTACAAATTTCATAATAAACTTTATTCTTTCAATTTTAATCTTGTATTAGTCTCTCTCCTTTTTATCTATTTCTAATTTTTAAAAATATATTTTATATTTATAGATAAATATTTCATAAACTCTTGAAAAATAACCTGTCTTAAAACTTGTAAGAAATCCGAAATTTATAAATGTTGGTGCGAGAATTATTCGTGGACCCTTTTTACGGCCAACGTGGAATGACTCAGCTAGTGAAATATGAGGGCGATGAAGCTGCTGTCGAACTGTGACTTTTCCACTGGAGGATGGCTGAAAGTGTAGCTGTTTTCGACGAAACTTCACCTCCTAAGCCTGCAAAATGATAACACCTTCAAAGTGACGTCAGGTAGGGTTCCCAACGGGGAAACTCCGATGTCTAAGTCAGAGAATAATAAAGGAAGGAAATGTTGTTTCCGATGAACAAGGAAGAAAGAAATCAGAAATGGCAAATGTAAAGAACCAAATGTAGAGGTTACCAAAGTGGACCTTGAAGGAAAAAGAAGTGTTTTTGGTTCTTGAAAATGTGGTGTTGCCAAATCTCCTTTAAAAGAGTCTGATCCCCCCTCTCCGTCGAAAATGCTGTCTTTATATAGTGCACCCATGATAGTGACTAGGCATCGGAGAATGGGAATGATAGGACGTCTGTCATAAAACAGAGTGCAGTCGCATTTCATAAATATCGCTGTTGACATATCTAAAGATTGCAGGTCTGTCACCATCTCATCACCTGAAGATAGTCAGAGGATGGGACGGGTGCATTTATGGTAGGACGATTGCCTTGAAGGTAGGCATGTGATCTCAATTAGATTTTGTACCCAAGTATAAGTAATCTTGTTGTAAAATAGTTCGGTAAGTCTAAGTGTCGTATCTACAATGAGTGTTTTTGTCAAAAGTTCAATTGCATTATATCCAAGCCAAGGTCCAATAGAAAGATAGAATAAATGTTGGATTGATTTTAAAGAAGAATTACCAAGTAGAAATTAAATATAAATTAAAATATTAAAACTTTGAATATTGATATTTTATGATGATGGATGGTAAAATATATCTCCTATTTAACTTAATTGAGATTAACTAAAGAGTTATCCCAATCGGAAGATAAAAATCGTTTAATGTATGAAAAATATATTTTCTTCAAAAAAACATTATTTGATTAAAAGATTGTCTTTAAATTAATTGATAGAAAATTTAAGAAAAACATTTAAAACATTTAATGTTCAAAGCATTTTTTGTACCATATGTCTACAATGAATAAAAAAAAAAGTTT
>JAVXUL010000003.1:863961-879665 GCA_035590515.1 Trichilia minutiflora | reverse complement strand
ATATATTTTTTTTTATATATATATTCTCTAAAATTATCGTCACACAAGATATTTTTATAATTTAATCAAATTTTAAAAAATTATAATAATAATAATAATCAAAATTTAAAAAAAAAATTATTAATAAAAATTAAGTACTTAATTAAAATTAATATCCAGTTTACTAAAACTTGATTCGATCCTATTTAAAGCTGAACCTCAATTTTTAAATATAATTCTAATCTTAATCTTAATTATAAGAACCCTATTTTTTAAATATCTAATTTTAAATTCGGACTAATATAATGAAAATTTGAATTTTTTGAATAAACTAACGTACAGGCATGGGGCTGGCAAAATTCAAGAATACATATACAACTGCCACGTCATCACCTCTCAGTTGAATCAGGCGGTCTCGTAGCCTCTACAACCGCTCCAAACTTTTTCAATTTCTCTTTTTATTATTATTATTTTTATTTGTGAGCAAATTACACAGCAACCCCTAAATATAATAAAAATAATATATTTACTCTTTAATTTTAAAAACTAATATTTACACACTTTTTTTGTCACTAAAAAATTATATTTACACATTTTTCTATCAATTTAACTATTAGAATAATATTATTTGAAATTATTTTTATTATAAAATTAAAACTCAAAATTTAATATTTTTATATATCATTAATATTCTCTTTAATTAAATTTTATTATTAAAAAATTATGCATAAAAATTTCAAATGATGTATTTATGAAATATTTTATTTAAAATTTAATGTTATAAATAACAAAGAAACTAAATAAAAAATTAACAAAAAATATAAATATCAGATTTTGAAATAAAAGAGAAAATATATTTTTCATATTTTAGAGATATTTTGAATTATAAATAACAAAATTTAACTTAACAAGATAACGAGATTTGAAAATTACAAAAAAATTTAACTAATAAGAGTAATTAATAGAAAGGTGTAAATGTTAGTTTTCAAAATATATCAAGAAAAATATTATTTTTATTATATTTTGAGGGTAAATGTGTTATTTTTCATTTTTTGATTTGTCATTTTTTGAAATTTTGTCGCTCTTGTTTTGTTTCAACAACAGAGGAGACATCTAGGGTTTTTCCCCAAAGTACCCAAGCCAAGAACAGTACCGCCACTGCGAAACCCTAGCTTTGAGTTTCTGTATTTCTGATTCAAATTAGCTTTCAGATCTACTGGTTCGGACCATAAAGAAGAAACTTGTGTTTTTTCTGTTTTAGTATTTCGTGAAATTTGAAGAGATGGATCGGTACCAGAGAGTAGAGAAGCCGAAAGCAGAAACTTCGATTAACGAGAACGAGATTCGCATCACGGCTCAAGGAAGAATGAGGAACTACATTACTTACGCTACCACTCTCCTTCAGGTGCTTAACTGAATTTTTCTTTTGTGTGTGTGTGTGTGTTCCAAGTGATGAACAATGGGAGATATATAATATGATTTATTTGAAAGAAATGGCGTTTTCTTGGTGAGAAATGAATATAAACAACAAAGAATCTTTTGGGTTGGTTTGATATTGTTTTGTGTAGCAAATAGAGATATATTTCATCTGAGTAGTCTGTAATTTGTGTTACATTTGAAGAAAGTGATCACATTTCTTTCTTGAGTTGACTTCTTTCATTTCATTTTTTAATAGGACAAGGGATGTAAAGAAATTTCTCTCAAAGCCATGGGGAGAGCCATAAACAAAACTGTGATGATTGCTGAATTGATTAAGGTCAGTTAGTAATTTAATGTACCTTTCCCAATCCACTTTGCTGGTACGGTTTGTAGTTCTGGTTTGCCTTTTATTTGTTTGTTACTTTGAATTCATCATAATTTGTTTCCCATTTCAGAGAAGGATTGTGGGTATTCATCAGAACACAACAATAGGTTCTACTGATATAACTGACATGTGGGAGCCACTAGAAGAGGGCCTGCTTCCGTAAGAGTTTTGGCTTTTGTTATTAGGCTTGATAATTTATACGGTATGGTGTTGTTTGATGATTATTTGCTTATGTATTTCTTACTAGTGCAGCCTCGAAACTACTCGACATGTATCAGTGATAACAATTACTTTGTCCAAGAATGAATTGGATACATCATCGTCAGGGTATGTTGGACTTAGAATTGAATTTGAAACAGACTACTTAGACTTTTGATAAGATAGTCAATGACGTGCAATTGTCGCATTCCAATCTCTCACCATTTCACACCCACACAAACTTATGCATATGAATGAACACATGGGCATATTTCTGAGATATATATATGTGTATATATATATATTATATTGTTTCTTTCTTTTCTTGTATACATCTGAGCTGCTTGAGGTATCCGTAAGGAGCATTCATATATTTAAGGAATTTCTTTTCTGTGGTCAAATAGACAATTGATAGATTGTGCTAGGTTCCAACACGATCAGACCTACTTCTTTGATCTTAAACGGTTTCTTTGATTACAACAATGTGCAAAAGGTTTTTAATTAACTTTATGATGTGACCCGTGGTGGTGATGTTTAGTTGCTCCATTTCTGTAGTCTTTTATGTTATATGAATTTCATATGTAAATTCACACTCTTAAGTAGAGTAACCAAGCGATGCAGCTTTATGGATAGTAATTTTGTGTATATTTTACTGGTCTCAAATTCCTGGTGATTTTTTGTTCATTCATTGAATTTTTTTATTACTTTTGTAGGTATCAACCCCCTATTCCGTCTGATCAAGTGAAACCGTGGATTGAAAATGGTAATGATGGAGGTAAAAGCATTGATTTTTGGTTTCTGATTTAATCCTATTACATTATTGATAAATATGACTTTGCTTTTGTAGACGTAGAGGGCACTCACAACTTGCAAGGAGGACACGTGTGTGTGTGTGTGTTTTGTTATAAATGGTTATGAAAGGTGTAGTCATCCTTGGGTGTAGTATACTAGACCAATACGATTATCCTACTATGGACGATGACTACCAAAATTCTATGTTCCTAATCAAATGCACACGCTATATAGTATATTGGTCACTCTGCAGCATCCTTAAGGTGTTCTAAATAAGAGTGTGTTAGGGGAGATCCTTGTTTCAAAAGGAATGACAAAAATAAAATCTTGAATTGGAGTTATTGGGAGATTTTAATGCAAAAATTGAATTTTAAGATTCAATAAAATGGATGTGTGTGCTGGTGGGTGTGGAGAAGGGAATCTATTCATAGAATGTTTGGCAAAATATGGGATAAGCTATGTTTGTTGGGGACCATATTCTGTAATCACTTGTTTGTGTGATGATTTAATCATGAATATTCCTGTTCATTTTTTTGGTTCTTAGCATTGATGTAAAGTATGATATTTTGCTTGTACTATGTGAAACCCATGTTTTCTGTAATTTAGTCTGCTAGTAATCAATAACGCTGGTAATTTGCCAGAAGGAAGATCCCAACCTTGTAACAGAAATACCTCTTTGAATATTCTGTTGTACATTCTTTTCCCATGCTGCAATTTTGGCCACCTGGCATTTGCTTATTTTGTAATTTATGAGCGTTTAATAGTATATGAAACAATAATTGCTATTATTTGACCTTTGTTTGTGATAGTGAGCAATAATAATGGAGTGGCAGAGTACAATGGCAATGGAGATGGTAGGTATGGTGGAAGAGGCCGAGGCCGTGGAAGAACCCGTGGGTTTCGTGGGCGTGGAAGAGGCTATGGCGGTGGGTATATGCAACACGAATCAGGCAGTTACAATGACTATGGGATAGGTGTTGCTCCTCCTCAACGCCGTGGTAAGCTTTCATTTTATATTACTGCAAGTTCATTTTTTATGCTATTCACTCAATACATATACAAAAAAGTCAGAACTCGATTCAAGTTTTAGAGCTATGTTCATTCCTATATTTGAGCCTTTTGGTGCTGTGATTGATGGTTCTGTTATTTCATATTTGTTGGATGTTACGGCGGTGACTCATTTTGTATGCTGGTATTCAATCAGATGCATCAATATTGTGAAGCATTAGTTTCTATTCATGTTTTATTTAAATTATTTGGAACCTGCAGGGCGAGGGCGCGGACGAGGCAGGTTCGGAGGCCGTGGACTTGGTCGTGGTTTCAGATCTGATGGGCCGATTCAGCCATTGGCCTAAATCCTAGACTTAGAGGTATAGAATTTGATTTAGGTTGCCAAAGTTCTGGATGCCTACTCTGCTGATTGTCTTATTATCGTAGGATGGGCTTTTACTCATTAAATTTTTAGAAACTATAGTTACCGTGAGCTATCTTTCATTGTATTTGATGGCCACGTTTTTTGGTAGTTTGAAGGTAGGGACCCATTTTATTCATACTGCTTACCTGAAAAAATCTTGAACATTGTACACTTGTTTTAATTTTGGGAAATAATAGAGCAGTACATTCTTTCATTTTTTGACTCTTTAACTTAGCGGCGTTGGAAACATTTTGAAATTACTTCACTTTTGATTTGTTGGTGCTCAATTTTTCAGCTGAAAACTGAAAAGTTGTGGTAGGTCATGAAATTGGAAATCCCCCCGATGGGAAGGAAACATGTACCACCATATGCGGAAATCGTTAATTGTAGGGGTTGCAGTTTTAGCACGACTGGTGTAACTGACAAAAAATTATTAATTATGGGTTTGAAATGACTAAAGACTAGACATGATTATTAAATAAATGACACATATAAAATACTTTTAATAATCGTGTTAAGTTAGTGTTTTAATTCTTAACACTATTATTAAATGGATTAGATTCAGGTTGGCTTAAAAGATACATGTTTCTGTGAGACAACCGATAACCGAATTGTAGTATAGACGATAATACGAAAGCATATAGCAAGACAAGCTGGAAATGACAAGGTCCAAATTTTATTTCACATGTCCTACACTACATTGCTCAATTGCACTCCACAAAGGGGAAACAAAAGCTGAAGAATGGATTATAGCAAAAACTTTTTCACGGAATCTAATCTAGAAAGACAAGGAGCTTACAGCTCCTCTTATTGGCAATTGAATCACTGCCTTCTCTTCAGATGTTTCATCCATGTTTTCCAAGCCGTATTGTCCATCACCGTACACAAACGGGAACAACGAGCAGCGATCAAAATTTTTGCCTGAAAATTCAAAAGAGCAAACTTCCTCCAGAGCTCCGGTCTTTGTGTTGTACGAAATGACAATTCCCAGCAGCTGCATATACAAGGTCTGCGAAGTGTCATTGTAAGCAAAGGGAGTTAGATACTGAGGCTTCCACTCTCTCCACTGCTGGAAAATTTCGGGTTTCTTCTTCCTCAAGGTTTGGTGATCAAGACTATCTGCTAATGCCCAACTGAACTTTTCGCAATCAATGTTATTGTACCTCGAGTGATAATCGAGGTCTTCTTCATTGAGAAGATACCAGACATGAACTCCATCAGTATCAGTATAACAGTAGTGAACTCGGCCTTCAGATTCCCACAAGCATCCTCGGAAACTCACTTTCGATTTCCAACACCATTTATCAGCAACATAAGGCAGTTTGATTAGTTTACAGTGATAATTCTGAACATCGTAGATCAGCAAGTGACCGAGAATTTCCCAGTGAATGGCTCCGTTTGAGAACAGAGGCAGAGCAGTGAGCTCCGGAAACATATCTTTCACCGGAAGAGGCAAGAACAGGCTGATGAGTTTCAGTCTCTTCCATTTCCCAGTTTCAGAAGAGAAAATCTCAAGCTCTAAACCAGCAGAAAAGTGCAGAACCACAACTTGGTAATCCTTCTGCTCACTGAAAACAGCGAAACCAGACCGGAGAACGTTCCCAGTTATGGAAGGCTGAGGAAGACTAAAGATCTCCCTGGTCTGAGAGTTGAACACATGATATATCCACTCTTTTTTCTTCCTTCCAGTCAAGAGAAGCAGCAATCCTTTCATCGAATCAACGATTTGGGCATGATTTTTAGCACAGAAACTCAACTGATGATTGATGGTGATGACATCTCTGTTATGAATATGCATAAAACCAAACTGAGACGATCTCTTATTCATCAGATAATGGCAAACAAAACCCATCTTGGAAACATTGGAACTACCAGAACTAGCTTCAGAATTCTTCTTCTCCATGCTTTTCTTCATAATTGTATCCAAGATTTTGTTACATCAAACGAAAACTTGGGAAGTTATTAGTTACTCCTTTGCCTTGAGAGTGCTGGGTTTCTTTGTGTGCGTAAAAAGAAAGCTAATAAAGTTGACTTGGGTTGAATGTTAAAGGTTGACCCTAGAGGCGGTGTAATTTGGATGAAGGTTCATGGTAAGACTATGGTGTCATGACAGCACTATAGCATAACCTAAAGGTTGATATTCAACCGTGAAGAATAAGTTTTGTTGATATTCTTGAACGTGTTTTTTAGATGGATAAGGAAGGAATTAGGGTTCAAGCTTTTCCCCTTTTCAAGTATCTTTTGCGTCCAAATTAACTGATATTAGGCATTAGCAGAGCTTCAAGCCTTTGGGCAGCATTTTTATGTGATTTTGGCTTGTTTATTATTGTGAAATGATAGCTTTTAAATTATGATTAATATAAGATAAAAATTTAAATATAAAATAGTAATATAAAAATATATAAATTTTTATTAAAAATTAGTGTTAATAAATATTTTTTAGTTTTAATTTAAAGTTTTTATCTATTAACCCAACTAAACTGGTAAAAATAATTTTTAGTTATAAAAATTTGAAGTAATTAATATATAAATTATTAGAGAATCAAAAGTAACTTTAATCTGTCTCTCTATTTAATTATCTATCTATCTATCTATCTATAGATAGATAGATAGTATTTTTTACATCTTTTATTAGTCGTTAAATCTAACACTTTGAATGGTTATGATTAGATTTTACACGTGTAATTAATGTATAATTGATGCACATATAAAATTTAATCTAAATAATTAAAAATATCTATATTTAACAACTAAATAAAAGGGGTGAAAAAAATATATAAAATTAAAAGACTATTAATCTTACCTCATATTTATATACGCAAAAATATCCTCGCGGGGATGTTGAAAATCTAGAACACAATTCTAAAAATTTTAAAATATATTTTGATAGCAACGTTATTTGGTCACATGTTTTATGAATTATTTTATTTTTTTATAAAAATATAAAATAAAAATAAAATATAATTAAATTAATCTTAATTTTAGTAATCTTTTGTATCTCAAATTTTAATTTCAAAATGCTATCCTAAATTTTGTGTAGAGTGAGATAACATTCGTTCATTCATTCAATAATAATAATAATAATAATATTGAAAAATAATATATTTATAAGCATTTATTTAAGTTAAATAAAATTAAATTAAATTTAAAACATGTAAAAATAATATAAATAAATACAATTTTAAAGACTTAATTATAATATTTTAAATTTGTTTTTTATCCAAAAGTTAAAATTCAAAAGTACTTACAATTACAGCTAGTGTTACTCAACAAATGGTCCAAGAAAAATTTCCCATCCTTTTACCAAATTTTCTCTTAAATTGATATATTCCCAAATCTCGTGAGGTTTTTGAAAATATTCCAATTTCAAATCAACCAAAAATTTTCTTAATAACATCCAGCCAATTAACAATATCGCTTAAAAGAATATCTCAAGCAAGTGATTAATTATCAAAACTTGTCATAATTCACCAAAAACAAAAACAAAATATCTACCGTCACAATTTCGACCGAACTCCTTTAAAACGAACCCTCTCTTTAAAGTATTTGGGGGGATAAAACTGATCAAACAGCAACTCATTTATGGAACAAACCATCTTCTAGATTTGCACCAGTTCCATTAATTCAAAATTTAGATATATCCGAATTGAAATAACACTCAATACCACTCCAAATCTATTACAAAAAGAAAAAGAAAAAACAGTAAAAGTTGATAGGCTCAAATCTGTCCCAAAAGAAGTGCATAAAAGCATGAATCACCTAGTTTTTACCTGTGATGGCTAAAAATTTCTGAACCCTTTGAAAGATTAGGCCTTCACACGTCCATAGAACTTCTGTTTCTCCAGTGTTGATTGGAAGCGGCCATGACCAAACTTGGAAGAGGTGTCGATGAACTTGAGTTTGATTTCCTCAAGAGCCACGCGAGATGTCTGTTTGAGCAGCGATTGACGAAGTGTGACGACCCTCTTCTTAGGTCCAACACAACATCCCTTGATCATCAGATAATCATCTTTAACGATGCCATAGTGAGGGAAGCCACCCATTGGAGTAATGTCCTTCTCGGTCCTGAAGCATTAAAATTGCAGTAAACCGATAATCAGATTGAGCATTGATAAATAGTTACAGAATCTTCAGAATTTATTACACATGAAACTAACCTGTCATATTCAGTAATAGCAGTGTGGGATTCCTGCCCAGCTTTGCCAAGCCTGTAAACCTTCTTGTTCATTTCGGTACGGTGGTGGTATCCGTTCTGACCAGCCCTAGCAACTGTGAATGAGACCCTAGCAGGATGCCAAGCACCAATACAAGCCACCTTACGCAGACCCCTGTGAGTCTTACGAGGAAGACGGGTAACACCCCATCGGGTAACAACACCTTCATAACCTTTACCTTTTGTGACACCAATGATGTCAATCATCTCATCCTTCTGGAAAACGGCATCAATGGGGATTGTCTTTTCAAAGAAGCCATAGGCATAGTCCACTTTTTGAGCAATAGTGCCACCATTGACCTGGATCTCCATCAGGTGTGCTTTCTTCTGTTTCAGACCCTTCATTTTCCTAATCTATAACACATAAGAAAATCATTCATGTTTAGTCCAATAAAAAAATAAAGATGCACAACAGAATGATGGTACATTGTACAATATCATTAGATGGTAATATATAAAAATGTTAATGATTAATCAAATTACAGATCATGATGGGTTATTATATTCTTGCTCTAGTATTCACACATGTGCTTGCATCTTCCCTTAGCCTTCTAATTAATTGACTGATTCAACACAAATACATTGCTAAAACAAATTGAAGCAATGTTCAAGCAAAATTTACTAAGATTCCAGCAAGATTATGAAAATCATCAGAAATGCAGCAACATTATTCAATACAAAATTCCAGCAGACACAAAGTTTGCCAATTCAGGTTTATTACCTGAGTGTGAGCAAGAACACGAATAACAGTTGCATATTTCTTCATCTTCTCCAGCTGAGCTTGGATACTTTTCTTGCCCTCATCTGTCTCATACTGCTTTGAGTATTTTGTGAAGGCCTTCTTCTTGGACTTGCACCAGTTCTTGTAGAACCTTCTCCTCACCTCCTCACTCAAATGCTGAGCCCATACAGTGTTCAAAGAGCGGAGGCCACGTGGTGTCTTCACATAGCCAACAACTCCAACCACGACCATAGGAGGAGTTTCAATAAGGGTAACAGCCTCACAAGTCTCCTTCTTGTGAAGCTCTGATGTGAGAAAAAATATATCATTAATTAACCATTAAAAATTAAAATTTTGAAACCATCGTAGTTGCAACAAAATAAAGTGATAATATCAATAGGAACTAGAGGCATTGTACAGAAGAAGAAATATCTACAAACTTGATAAATTAATAAAAAATTATCCTCAATAAGTCACTACTCAATCGACACACGGATAACAAATTTATTACACATCCTATTAAGTGGCATAAAAGCAAGTTAGTGCAACAACTGTGCCAAATTTTCAACATCCCTCTATTCAAATTTTATCTACTAATAAACTAATGAACTGTAATGTTATCCGTTCAATCTGCCAACAAATATCTCAACTTGCAGTACTAAACAATAAAGAATAAATTTAACAACGATGCAATAGACTTACTAGATCCAGGTTTCTCGACCTCCCTGACAATGTGGGTCATCCCAGCCTTGTAACCCAAAAAGGCAGTGAGTTTGCAAGGCTTGCTTGGGTCATCCTTGGGGAAAGCCTTCACTGCACAAATCCCAAATCCAAAATGTACAGAATTGGTTAGACAAACAAAAAATACACAATCTACATAAAAAACGATTCACAATATCATATCCAACATAATTAACATAACAGATAAGAATTTTATACCCTTTCCTCTGTGACGAGAGGCGCGCTTCCTTGGAAGAAATCCAAGGGAACCATGCCTTGGGTGCTCAAACTTCCTGTGAGACATTCTCCTCCTCTCTACAGAAATAAAGACCATACAATAATAAACATTAAAGTAAAACAAACAAAAGTTATTGAATTATTTAACACATACTTCACATTCACTCAAGAAATCCATATATTTTTTATTATAGTAATAATAAAATCACAAGCACAAGCATTATTTCAAATGAGAAAAACGAAAACCATTTAAATCCAACAGATTCGTAGATCATCAGAATAAGAAAATATATTAAAGCACTAACTTTGCAATATTTAAAAGAGTATCGGTTTAGAAGATCATATCATATAACTACTTGTAATAGTCTTCGTTTCTGATTGGTTACCGAGAAAATGTATAGTTAAATAACAAGCATTATTTTCAAATAATAACTCTATATTTCGAACGAACAACATTTAAATCCACCAGATTCATAGTAGCATCAGAACAAAAAAAAAAATATGTTAAAACACAAACTTTCCATTATCTAAAAGAAAATCAATTTAGATAATTATATAATTACTTGTAACGGCCTTCGTTGCTGTTTGGTTGCCGAGAAAATGTACGGTAAAATAACAAATTCTCAAAAAAAATTTAAAATGAGATTCCGATCTCCATTTCTTGTACTTTCCTTCACTTTCGCAGGAACCAAACATTCATATTACGCAAATGAAGAATGAAATGATAAAGAGAAAATGACAGACGAGATTAACCTGAGCTGCGGCGACCGAATCGTTTTAGTCGACAACTGAGAAACCAAAACCCTAGTTGACGCTGGTTTAAATAACATTCAGATTTGCTAGATTCAACCCATTATGTTTCATTAATTTCAATATATTCCAAAACTTCAATTTATTTTACATATTGGGACTCATTAGGAAACTTTTGCAATTTTAATATTTGGGAAAAGGGATCTTTTTGCAATTATTCATAAATATCATTATGGCTTCAATTTGGGGTTTGTTAGTAGTATCATCACCCCCTTTTTTTTTTAAATCAATTTTATTATTATAAATATTTTTAAATCAATTTTATTATTATAAATATATAATTTTTTATGAGTATTTTTAGACTTTTATTTTAAATTTGCAAAAATTATAAATAAAAAATTATTAAAATTTACATAAACTTTCTCTGCTACAATATTTCATCCTTTTAACTGATTGTTGATTAATTAAAAATATTAAATATCTAAAATAATCTTACTTTTAATTTGCATTTATTTGTATTGTTACTATTCTTTTGAGAACTAATAATTCTACTAAATAAATTATTTTAATAAAAATAAAATATTATGAAATTAAAAATAAACTTACTTTTATCTTTTTTATATTAAAATTATTCATTTATTAGAATTATTAGCAACAATAACAATATAAGTAAAAAAAAAAATAATGTATTAACAATACTAAAAAAAGAATTATTTTATATATTAAATAAAAATATTTTTTAGCACATTAATAAAAATATATTTTTTTATTTTCTTTGAAATGGACAGGAGCATATGCAAAAATAATTTTAATTATCAATAAAGACAACTTTTAAAAATAACTTTCATTTATTTTTAAAAAATAATAATATTATTTATGTCATTTAAAATTAATTTTATTTATGTCGCAAAAAACAATTTTATCAATATATGAAATAGATATTTTTTAAAAATTTCTCAATTTATTTTTATTCGTATTACTTTTGCTCTATTTGTGAGTTAATAATTGTAATAAATAATTTACTTTAATAAAAAATATATTTTTTAATATTTTATTTTTATTAAAAAATTTACTTATTGTTGAGGTGTAAAGTGATTCGAATAGGTGAATTTTCTCATATTTGGGATTGGTAGGTGGATTTTTTGCACCTAACTCATAAGGTTATATCTCCAAACTCTACAAGACAATAACACACATAAAGTGATGTCGGATACGTTCTTCGACGAAAAAATTATGATACTTAAGTCAGCAAAAAGATCTAGGGAGTAAAGAAAGAAAAAAATGGACACTTAGATTATCCTTCTCTTTTTTTTTAGAGAGAAAAAAAGTCTGATACCTTCTTTCCTTTCTCTTCTTTTACTTTATCCTTGATTTCAACATTTCTTTGATGTGATTTTTCATCAGAGAATGAGAATATTTAAATCTTCTTGTCCTCGAACAATGTGCTAATTGTATTTTATTAATGTTCATATCATGTCAAATCTCAGAGCTGTAAGGCCCATCACTGTTGCACTATCCGAAACTAACAGATAATAGGATAAATAGATCGCAATGGTCAAAAAATTCTTTTGATCACAGACCTCCCTGCACCTTCTAGCCATTCTCATTTTTACAAGTATAGCAGATATAGGCAGGTTAGGGCTCAAGTGTTCTATGGAGTGCACAAACTTCCATCCCTGAACTGACGCAGACACTATTAAGTATCAAATCATTTAGGTTTTAATACTTCAGGGTCAGGAATGTCACGTGTCCGTGGGATTGGGTAAGAGGAAAAGAGTCCTTATCGTATCGTGAGAAATTTTCCTAAGTGTTTAGCTTCTCATTTTTTGTCCGAATATACAATCCCCTAATTTTTGACATGAGATAAAAACTATAACTTGAAGACATAACTCCCACAGAGTTGTTCATCCAAGCAAGATTAGGATTTTTTGTAAAAGTTTGTGAAAGTAAAAATGTCTCCCTCAATGAAGTAGTTGGCGCATTGGCAGCGCCATCTTGTCATTGATAACGCTTATTAATGGCATTACTAATGTTATGGCTGGTGTGTCCCCATCTGAGTCCTCCAATCTCCCTATTATTAATTGTTATCTACATAAGGGTCAACTTGTAAGACCCCCCGTTTGTTGACGTCGCTTCAATTCTAGAGGAATTTTGAATGTTTGGCCTCTAAAGGGCCATATGTCATAAATTCCTTGGGCCACAGTCTAAATGTTTCTTGAATTTAAGAGCCCATTATGAGGGTTGAACACACGATTCTCTTCCTATCGTCCAAGGATCAACGATTCTGGTTAGTGCATTCTCCTATATAAATAACCTCCTTTTTTCGTTTTTTTCACTCTTTGTGCCTTCAACCTCTTCCCTGTTGAGACATTTCATACTTTCTATTCTAACCATTTGAGACTGCTGTGTTTGTTCTTCTTTGCAGGTGTTCATTTTCTATTCTTCGTGAGCATATATCCCTCAATTCTTTTCTAGGTGAGATCCTTTTTTCATTACAGAAATAAGAAAATAACCTTTAAATTTTCTTCACCTTTCTATTCGGAGGTTGCCCCAAGATGGGATTTGGTTATTGGTTTTTGTCTCTTTCAATGAGAAACGTAATGGGTAATGACAATGGGGACGCAATTTTCCAAGGGGGAGTAAAAAGAAAAGTTTTTACATTATTGGGTTAGGGTTTTAAGAGTTTTGTTTGTTTAATGTTTGCTTGATAAGTTTATGTTTCTAACAGGATGACCATTTCCAACTCTTTTATAGTAAAAAGAGAAAAAATGGTTAACACAGAAGTTCCAAAAGATGCTGCTAGGAGTGGTGTGATATCTACCGACATTGCCATTTATGCCTAGGAGAGCGGGGAGGACAGATGTAATGCTTCTAAGAAGGTTCAGGTCAGGGGTCCCAAAGAAATAAATTGGTACCCGTTAATAGTTACTGAGGCGGACCTATACACTTATAGACAGATGCTGGGGATTCTTGACAGTATGACAGTACGGATGTCAAAGACAATAGAGATCCCGAGCACCCAAGCGCTAAGAGAGGTAGCCTTGAATGAAGAGCACTTACTGCTAGAGGCTCAGCTGCCACTATAGAGGTATTTTGTCAGGATCTTCGAGGCCTTGAGGATTTCTACCTACCAGCTTACTCTTAATAGCTAGAGAATCCTGAGTGGCCTCTTCGTGTTGAAGGTCAATACGCATAGTTTTGATTCTATCTCGGATGAGGTATTACATTTATACAGCCTCAAGAAGAATCTCAACCAGTATCTGGGATGATACTATTCACAAATGCGTCAAGG
This sequence comes from Trichilia minutiflora, assembly GCA_035590515.1. Classification (NCBI taxonomy): domain Eukaryota; kingdom Viridiplantae; phylum Streptophyta; class Magnoliopsida; order Sapindales; family Meliaceae; genus Trichilia; species Trichilia minutiflora. Next base: position 865,545 of record JAVXUL010000003.1, on the reverse strand, counting down.
GTACCAGTCTAAGGTGAAAGAGAACCCTTCCTATAATAAAGACTAAAAGGACTTTCGGTTTATTGTTAGTGGGGATTGGGCCGAGACTTATCAGGATTCTATTCTTTCAACTTTCCAAGAGACAGGTACATAAATCCTTTACGATACCAGTGAATCGTTCTTATTAGCAATATATTTACTAACAGCATATTTTTTATGCAGATGTGGGGAGGAAACAAACTGACATCTCAGTTGGTATCATAAACAAGTGCCTGTCTTGGCCCGTTCTAGACCTCAGATTCCTTCTGAGTGTGGAAAGCTTGATGAAGTCAAGTTTGGTGTCCAAAGTGGTGACCATAAGTGAATTCTCTAAAACAAAAGCACAGACAAATAAAGGTGACTCTTTTTCATTCGACCTTTCAATAATTATTTTATTAATTTGTTCTGACTACAACTTTTATTTTATGCAACAGTAGGGATCGGAGGATCCTTGACTAGGAAAAGATAGATAGTGACCGACATTTTAAAAGGTCTTCTCTCTAAAAGGGAGTTTAAAGTAGCGACAATCGCAGATTCTCAAGCCTCAACTCCGATAGCAAGAGGCCCGTCGAAGGATGCCAAGACAAAGCTCTCAAGAAAGAAGGAAAGAAAAATAAATGCTCGAAGGAGAAAGTCATCTCTGTCAGAGAGTCGAAAGAGGTTCAAAAATCATGTTCCCAGGGGGGCGACCAGGCACGGGCTTAGGACAAAGAGAAGAGACCCATGATGCTGGCTTAGGGCGAGGTGAGGAACAAAAAAATGACCGATCTCCTGCCCTCTAAACACCTAACCAAGGGACTAAGGCTCCGAACAATGAAGAGGATGCATCAGTCCCCCAGGCCTCGAGGTTAGTGGCACATAAGGCTGTAGGACAGAGTCAAGAAAACCAGTCAAAAGGTCAGGAGGATTGTAGGAAGGCTCGAGTACTCGAGAGAATTTTTTCTAAAAATCACCCCTAAAAAAAGAGGAAAATTCAAACATCTCCTTCCCCTGATCAATTGTGCTTGAAAGGTGATTTTCCTTGAGAAGATAGAGAGTATGGTGAAGACAGATACCATAGAAGCCCTCAACTATATGAGCATTTGGGCTCATAGGGTAAGTTCCTTCTGTGTTTGGCTCTGTAACTTTGATGTCGATGATTAATTTGCTATGCTCACACCTGCATTTTATCCTATCCAGAACGCTTTTATACTGGACTTATTCAAGGAAGACTTGGAAAATGTGGTGGTTGTCGAGGAACAAGCTTTTAAGATGGTGAAGAAGTTCGAAAAGAGAGCGAGAAAGTCCATTACTGATGCACAAAAGGAGGTGGCCAAAGAAAAGATAGATCTTATGGCTAGAGTTTTAGCCTTTGAAGCAAAAAAGTCTCAGTAGGTTGTGAAAAAAAAAAGCTTTAAAGATAAGAACTTTAGTCGCTAATACCAAATGCCCAAACACTGACCACTGCAAATGAGGAATTAACGAGGGCGAGACTAAGAATCTTTGATCAACATAACATGTTGATCTCAATTAGATTATGTACCCAAGTATAGGTAGTCTTGTTATAGTATAGTCTCGTGAGTCCAA
>JAVXUL010000003.1:838364-851170 GCA_035590515.1 Trichilia minutiflora | reverse complement strand
ATATTGTCAATGATTCATCATACAATTTCACTAGTGTGAGAAGTACTCCTCTGACCTGAGACATCATTATCGTTATTTGGTATGGATGCATATGATTCATATGGTGTATAAATATGAGACTAATCATATCTTGTATAATAAGTCAATTTGGTCATGTGTTATTTATATTAGGATGCAATGATTATCAGTAAGGGATCCGTTGACTTGATATAAAGGATTTCGAGATTCTGTTAACTCAAGCCAGATTTTAGTTCCTATTCAGATATTGGTAAATGTCTGAAATCAAAGTCTTTGATCAAAGCACTTAATAGTTATATGAAAGAGTTTCATGATAACGAATTCAGAGCATATGACCATTAATCCAAGCGAAAACTAAGGTTAGGATTTTGACTCCTGTGAGCCCTAACTTAGTTGGGATTAGACAAATAAAAGAAATTTACTCACATGGTACGTGCAATCTAGAGTAAAAGGTTCGATAAAGATTTTCTTTATTGTGGTTTAAGGACTATGGCATGTTGCTAGACGTCAACCATAGTCATTAAGTATTCGAACGATTCGAAACGGACTCGATGAGATCGTTTTCGACTTATGACTAATATCACAATGAACCAAGAGGTCACAACCATAAACTTGTATTTATCCTTACTATTAGAGAGATTAAATATTAGCCGCAAGAGGGTTAGCACTCTCGAAGATAATATAAAGTCAAAAAATGTAAATCGTTTACACATTAAATAGTTTAACAAATCCGAGAGCTTTATAAAATGACTTGAATATAACTTATGATAAGTTATATTATTTCATTTATATTTATATATAAAAGGGAATTGAAAAATATTTGGTCAAACTTGGTTTGACCAAATTAGGGACCTAAATGTCATAAAATCAAAGTTTTTAGGTCTTTGTGATATTTTGTATTTTTACTTGGAAAACTTGCTCCATAAGCTTTGGATCCATTAGTCTTTGACTAAAATATCAAGGGAAATTAAGTAAATGAATTGGTGCCTATATAATAAGTCATTTTCTATTTTTTTATGATTTTAAGGCATTTTAAGCAAAAATTAAAAAAAAATCACTTTTGCACTCTCTCTCTCTAAATTTGGTTAAGCAAGGAAAGATAAGGGTTTGATTTTTTCTCTTGAGATCTTGTGCTTTCAAGATTAGTCTTCATCTTCTAACACTAAAAGTTAGTGTTAATATGCTTATTTTTGCATGTTTTTGGCTTAATATTGGATATTTGTTACTAAATTCTAATTAAATGGTTTTGATCGCAACATAATCTTCAATAAATGTATTCAAGGATTATTGAGTATATATTAAGATTCGGTGACGATTGTCACGTATGAAACTCATGGGTTAGGATGTGACATGCACATTATCATTGTTAGTGAGCCTTTGGTTAAGAAAAGACTACTAGATTAAATTCTATAGAATTTATGTTAAGATAAGTTACCAAAACTTATTAAAAATTTTAAAAACGATATCTGAACTTAACGAAATGAGACAAGCATTGCATATTGTCATTTTTAAGGTCTAAGAAGTACATTGGTATATTTTTATTAAGAAAAGATCACTAGATTTAAATTTATAGAATTTTCGATAAGATAGGTTGCCAAAACTTGGCGAAAACTCTAAATACGACATCTAACATAACATAATGAGACAAAAGTTTCACATTATCATTTATAAGGCCTAAGTGACTTACTTATTGGTGCATCTTTGTTTAAAAAAAAGTGCTAAATTTAAATATACAAAATTTAAAATAATATAAGTTATTGAAATTACTTACCTTAATGTTATACAATTTCGTGATTTAATGATAACAAAATATAGTAATCAATCCAGTCAAAAAAAAAAATTAACTTCAAGAGTTTAAAGTTGACGAATCAAGTCATAAATTTATGGTATTTATAGTAAATCTGTTATATATGCTTGTGTGTGTGGTTGTATTTTGAGTAATTTGGTAAGCTGAAAAAATAATTTTTCTTTTGTGTTGAAAGTTTTACAAAGAGTAAAATACAAAATTTTGAAAACTGTCAAAAAAAAAAAGGATCAAAATGCAAACTTTTCAAACTTGCCAAAAGGACTAAAATTTGCAATAATTTCAACTTAATGAAATTAGACAAATATTGCACATTATTATTTTCGTAGCCTACGGAGCATGTTAGTGTATTTTTGTCCAAAAAATTAGTCTCATTTTGTTTACGTCATTTTTAAGGTTTTCATTTAGAACTCCAACTATTTATTTTGTCTCAAATTCTGTAAATTTCAATCTAATCGTCATTCTTCGTCAAAAACTCACTAACATACTCCATTGTTGTCCACAAAAATGATGATATGGGACTGTCATCTCATTTCGTTAAATATATGTGCCATTTTTATTATTTTTTGTAAGAAAGATCCGATGTAACATAAACAAAAATAACTAAATTTATCACATATTAATTTATAATTCGAAGATAATTTTAATTATTTTTTCTAAAGCCTAATGATTTAGACTTAAAAATTCAAATAGAAGAATGTAGAACTTAGATAAAATATATAATAAGAACCGAATGGCCAATTTAATTTAGAATAAATAATATAATAGGAACAGAATTATATGTACATTCTCTAATATAGAATAAGCAAATAGAATATATTAATAAAATTAAATTAGAAGAAAAAAAAAGAATTTAAATTTTTCTGAAAAAAACTTACCAACATGCTTCGTAGGCCATACAAATGATGTCATCATTTTTATAATTTTTGGCTTTAAAACCAGGCTATCTTGCCAAAAATTTAAATTTAGTGGTACTTTTCTGATTACAAAAAACTCGTCAACATGCTCCGTAGAACATAAATATGACAATGTGAAGTTGTCATATCATTTCATTAAAACTTAGTGTCATTTTTTTAATTTTCAATTACAAAACTACACTATCTTGCTAAAAAATTTCATAGATGTCAATCTAATGACACCATTTCTTTGCAAATGGAAATATGTCTTTCTTAATATGTATAAATATAAATGTTAAAAATGCAAAGTCATTTTTTGAAAAAAAAAAAAAAAAGATAAGGCCATAAAAAAGGGGAATGATAAAACAAGTCTTATAGACAAGTATATGTATATTACATAAAGTCTTGTAATTACACGACCCCGTGTATTACATAGGGTCACGAACCTATATGAAACACAAGGTCTTGTAATACAAAATCATATAAATTACAAGGATTAATGTATATTTGGTGCATACATTACTTGATTGACTATATGAACACAAATACACGATTCCATGAACTCATAAGATCTCGTGCTAAAAAATCTTATGATTCATAATAAAGAAAACATTAAAAAATTTTAAATTATATCCTATAAACCAACAATAGAAATATAAACCAATTAATATTAACTTCTTTCAGATAAAAATATAAGAATTTGGTTGCAATCATCAACTTAAACACAGTATGGAAACCCTAATCCGAAAATAAAAATTGCATAACAAAATCACACTTGAAAATTAATTTTTATACTGGAATTACCTGATCAACTCTTTGCCCTCCAACAATTTCCTGTAATTTAGTATGATCTTATTTATAGTCTAGAAATTGGTCAAGCAGTCTTGTTATATGTCTTGTAAGATCTTGTTAAAAACACAAGAAGTTTGGTATTGTAATCGAAAAGATTTGATCTTGCAAATTTGTTACTATTTTGTTATAAAACAATAATTCAGTAACTTATCTTAGAAATTAAACAATTCATATAAAACATTATAGCGTTAGGTATTCACTCAAGCCAAGACGTAGATGTTCACAACTACAAATTCATAAATACTTACATAATCAGGACAAATAGGTAGAAAGAATTTCGTAAAATGTCAGAGAAAACATTACGAAAAGTATTAAAGATACAAACTTCTTGTATATAAACTAATATGCATGATAATATTGACTACTACATGATATCTCTAGTACTACTCAAATATTACTACATCAGAATTAAAGAAAAGAAACACTAAATACAAGCAAATCAGCTAGACAGATACTGAGAGAACGGGATTGCCCAGCCGGTCCAAACCATACAAAGCTTACAAATGGTCAAGAAAAGGTACAGGGAGAAGATTTACCACTAATGCAATAAGTGATTTAATTCACTTTCAAATTTTACTAATGCAATATACAAATGAAATTAGTGATTGATTCACCTTCAAATTCTTGCCATATCACTAACCCTCAAATGTTTCTATCGCTATTGATTGACTTCTGATATCATAAAATGAATACTTCAAGAATGAGATCACATATACCAGAAGTGATTTTCTTACTGTGATGTCCACATTGTATGCAGGGCATGTAATTCACTTAACCGTGTGGATTTTAGTGACATTTTGTAGAGCTCCTTCAGCTTTCCCACGTCTCCAGACCGAATGGAAAGATTTGGCTGCCCTGTGGAAGTAGATTTGCCCATATTTGTGGAAATTGTGGTTGTCAACAAATTTTTCAGAAGCATTTGTAACTGATTCCAAAATTTGGCATATATCTTAGAATCGTCAGTTGACGATGATCCAGACCTATCAGAAATATGCCGTCCTTCAAGTAGGCAAGACAGAGCTGATTCTAGCATCTGCATCAAATGCAAAATTATCAGAATCACCAGCATTTGCAGCTCATGTGGTTTTATTAAAATGAGAGAAAACAACAAAAGTCATGGACAGCACAACCTGAATCCAAGAGGACTAATATCAACTAAATTAAACTTCCAAATTCAACACTAGCATCGTTCCTAAACAATAACTGAGCAGAATGTGTACAGTTATTACTAAACTTACATAACAATGTTTTCATAACTAATTTTTCAGATGAATATTAAAAACATATAGGTAATGGGTGTTCTTAAATCTCTGGGTGCAAAGGGGTATTTTAACAAATAGGCCCATCCATCATAATTTCTCTGGATCTGGGGTTGGAAAATGAATTGAAGAAAGCAGATATTTTACATAATAAATCTTGGATATTTGAAAGGATTGTTTCCACTTTCCACAACAAATTGATTGCATATTAGAAAAGAGAACATGATACATTGCCAAATTGTCTAACAATCAGAAGACCGAGTTATGGACATTATTATTTGTTTTATTGAATTTTTACTTATCTAAGCTGGACATATTAGGAAACTACTTGCATACGGCAAAAGAAAGGAAGATACTATAACTTCCTACATCAGAGACTTCAAAGCAGTAAAATAAATGATAACAGTAAAGAAAGAAAATTATAATTAACTAACATTTGTCTAAAAAATTTCAAATGTGCATGTAACCAACCTTCTAGATGAATATATCAACTTTCAGAGTACTAGAGGACAGGAAAATATGGAACTTACCACATTTGAGCGCAAAGAGCATGAAAGCCTGAATAAAAGAGCCGATTTATCCACAAGAATAGTCAGGTACATGGTGGGATGTGATCTGGCACTATAAAAGTCCATTGCTTTTTGCCAGTTTCTCTCAGCCAAGGAAGCATATTGCTTGACCCTCTTGACAATGTTGCTCTCCCCTTTAGGCAAGTTATTTTTCTTGTGATCTGATTCTAAAAACTTCAAACAGCAATCCCTTTGGTAGCAAGCAAGTTGAAAATAGGCATATGCAACCTCCTGTTTGCGTATATCTCCCAAGGATTCATACACAGATAATGCTTCTCTAATCGCATCATTGGCTGATATCTCATGCTTTCTTATTTCTTTCCTAACCCTTATGTCACAAGGCAGAGATATATCTCCCCAGGCTCCATTTTCATAAACTTCAGCAGTTACAAATTCTCTTGCCAAAAGCATGCCCAGCCTCAAGTATGTATGTGCAAATTGTGTACAGACTTCAATTCTCAAGCTTTTTGACACTGAATCCTCCTCTTCTGCAAGAGAAGCAAGTTGTAACTTTCCTCTCCCATAATATCTGAGTGATTCGCGGTATTCCATTTTTGCAGTCTCAAGTGCTTGTTTATATGCATCATGGAAGATTGGATGTATTTTGAGACTTCCAACCTTTGATACCATCTCTTCAGCCAATGCCCGTCTGCCATGGCCCAAGTTACAGTTGATCAAGATAATATTGGTGTGGTCAGAAACTTCTCTGAAAGCACTTATAGCATCTGAAAAAGCATGTTCAGCTTTGTCCAATTCTTTCCTTTGAAGCTGGATTCGACCAAGTTCATTGCAAACCCACCCTTTCTTTTTCAGAACAGACTGTATTTCAGCTGAAATAGTTGGAAGTCCACCCAATGCCTTCCTAGCTTCTTCATAACAGCTGTGGGCAACTGAAAGAATGTTTTCTGCATCTCCAACTACAGGACCCCCAAGGAATTTAAATATCCCACCATTTTTCACTTCAGCCTTTTCTCTCAAAGCAATTTCAGCTTGTGTAGACACTGTGGACTCTCTATTATGTGTTTCAAAAGAGCCTTTGTCAATTTCAGAATGAGCGGTTTTCGAAGATTCCCCAAGTTTACCTGACATAAATTTACTCTCATCCTTGTAATTAGCACAGGAATCTGCAGGTTCCCCCAAAAGTGAGTGCAGAGCATTTTTAGCAATTGACTTCTTATTGTGTTTTCTACCATAAGCAACAGCAAAATGATCTTCACTGCTACTGCTTGCACTGCTGCCACTGCTGGCCCTATCACTCTGGCAGCTGCAATTTACTAAGGAACATGACCTGCAATTCTGATGCTGTCCAAGCTTCCTCTTCAGCCTTTGGACTTCTTTGACAACCTCGGAAGACATTTTCAGCTGTCTGCTAGATGAATTCCTCTCAGCTTGTAGTACGACTTCTTTACCCTTTACCATATGAAACTCGACGTAAACATCTCCAACTAGTGTCCATGCCTTAGCCCAAAAGAGGTAAGTGGAAGATAATTCCTCCGAATTAAGACAATCATGATTAGAGCTTGAATTTACTTCTTTCATATCACCAATAACTGATCTAGTCCTTTTACTTCTATCCTTTAATATTATATGAGATGACAAGCCTTTAGACATTGAGGAAATAAATTTTGTGTCTTTGTGATATTGAGGCATGGATCCATAAACAGAACAAGCTAATTCCACAATCCTCAAAGCTTGATGCAATTGACCATCCTCTTTATAAGCTTGTCCAAGGACCAAATACGATTCTCCCAGCAGAAGCACAAGTTTCCACAACTTGTTGTCCAGCTGCGATGTTGGAAGCCATTCGCGAATGTCACAAACTTCAATACAGTCAGTATCACCACATGCACAAACAGAGAAATTTGAAGATGAGGGCCTCTCATCAATTCCAACTCCCTGGTTAACCAACTCCAGTTTAGAGCTTTGAAGCTGGCGCTTCCATCTGAGAGATTTGATGGCTTGGGAAACATGGTATACTGCAGCTAACTTGGAGGAGATTGGATCAGCAACAGTTTGAACCACATTGGTGGATGTTAGAGACATTTTAGAAACACTAAAGCTCTCATAGCCTGTAGAGCTTGCAAAATCTCTTTCTTGACCTTTCAACTCTATGTCACCAGGCTGTATTAAAATCCTGGAAGTAGATTCGGTTGCCTCCAATGGCAACTTCATGGACGATTCTGATGCCAAATCTGGCAAAAACATTCCAACTTGATTCAATTCATCCTCCACAATTAGTAAGTTTTTTTCATGAACAACTGATTCAGAAATACTGCTGGAAGACCCCATGGATGATTCACCAGCATCAGTAACTGTAATTTCACATTCTACAGGGAGAGTTTCAGACGTTGATTCGAGATCTTCCTCATAATTTAAAATGAGTCTTGCAAACTGTTCATGAGCAAATGCACGAACAACCTATATAACAACAAATTGATCATTAGCATTCATGTTACTCATTTATGATAAATATAATTAGATTAATAATTTAATTGAAAGTTTAACTCTTATCAACTATCAATCAAAGAAAACATTAGTACCAATTGTTCCGGCTCATCCAGAAAATCCAAACATTTTTTAGTGAAACTTGCACACTTCGCTCTATTTCCAGCTGTCTGCAACAAAATCGTTAATAGTTAGCAGGAGGAAATCACAAGTCGCATGGCAATGTACCAAAAAGGATACTAATTATTGCTCCCCACCACTGAAAGCGAAAGCCTATGAGCAATGCGGTACAAGAGAGTGCCCAATGAAAATAATGACTCATTTCTTGCTCTAAGAATTAGAGGCAGGGAGCTCGTGCTGTCATCACAAGAATTCGAGGAATGGTTCTTAGGAATAACAGAGAGGACAAAAAGTTGAATTACATCTTCCCCTGCACTTTTACATAGCTGTAAAATGTAATGTCAGATAACAGAAACAAAGCTACATTAACTTCAATAACAGAAAAATTAACATTAAAAAAAATTACCCAATAAGCACCAGGATCTTGCTTGCAGTTTTCTTGCAGGAACCTCAAAACTGAAAGGCCATTTTGTTGGACAACATGGGGATGGAAAGCAGGAGTGCCATCTTCAGAGATGCCTTTGAGTAAAAATATGTCATCTGTTTTCAGAAGTTCATAACCCTGAACAACACCATTTTCGTGATAACAGATTGCCAATTCAGGCACACTTGCCATGACATTATCAAGCCAGGCCTCAAGCCAAGTCAACGGAGTGACCTGTAAAACAAAGGGTTTTGAAACAGTTAAAAATACACCCAAAAAAAAAAGTCAACCAAATTTCAATTTCAAAAATGTTTAGCTGACCCCAACCTGTCGTGTGACATCCCATAAATGCAAGCTCACAGCAACATATTTTTCATTACTGAATATAAGCAAGTCACTGCCCAAAAGCATGCGAAAATTGCGAAATTGCCAAAACAAAACCCTTAAAAAACCATCATTACCCGCTCTTCTATGTTTTTCAGACTCTTGAATCGGGCATCTGGGCTTTTCACCAACATGTGAAACCTTTTCAACAGGATCTTGGCCTTTATTTCTTTTATTCTTCTTACTTTCCCAAATGGACCTATCCCGTTGGAACTGTGGGTATTCTGAAAGATATTCAGAACCTTCATTTCTAGCAACATCATCACTCTTTCCAACAAAACTGGATGCATCTCTCCCAGGAAGAACTGATGAGTTTGATTGCCTCTCAGAAGGCACATAATGAGTTGGTGGGCAGTCACAAGCCTCCATTCTAACTGAATGCATTGCAAAGTTCAAAAATAAAGATTTATCTGCAACTTTTGTTTGATTGCTATTTCTTCTCACTAATTTCTCTCCTTCCTCAACATCAGCCCTGCACTTTGCAAAACTTCAAGATATTAAGGGTGCATAAAGTATTGTTTTTCAATTAATGAAACAAGAAAACGAAAATAGTGTTTTAGTTCAAGAATGTGTCTAGATTATATAAATATGTTATAAAAATTAAAACTATAGAACACAATCTAGTAAAAATATTTTGAAAAATTGAATTTCAATAAGTTCATTCACTAAACATCACGTAAGAGTTAATATTTTTAAGTATATAAATTAATTATATTAATTTAAATTGTTTAAGACAAAAACGTTAAACATAGTTGTGATTCCTTTTTTATTTTCTTTAAAAAAAGAAAAAGAAAAGTCTTGTCGAATATTTCAAATAAAATAAAGTAAAATAGTATAGTATACTAGCCTCAATATCATTTTAATATATATTATTTAGATTTAAGTGTATTATCTACTGATATAATATTCTTAATAATTAAGCTGTAATAGTAATAATTTATAAACAGTGATTGGTATATTGTTATCTAAATACATGCAAGAAATATTGAAAGTTGTTTTCTATTTTATAGTTAAAAAGTGAAAAACTCTTTTTTTCTGTTTTATGAATCCTTTTCCAAACCGAACAAGTATTATGTCCGATTTTAGAAAATAAAATAGAAAACAGTGGGCATAAAACAATACCCACAGAAGATAAAATTTTTTACAAAATAAATAACAAAGAAAAATGTATATACAAACCCAGTATTCAGAACAAGTGTCTGTCCAACTCGATGAACTGAAATTGATAATCGAGCCTTCGAATATGGAATTTTAAAAATTTGCTTCAAAATGTCAGTCGGAGCAATTACATCTATATCATCTCCATATTCCACTAACCCAGATACAGCAAGGGCTTCACATTTCCTACTAAGATTTGAAGCAACAGAACCACCTTCCCGACATTGATCTGCAAAGTATGAATACCAAATTTACATATGCAGATGTTACAACTTAAGGAAAGCAGAAACAGAAGCATGAAATACTGTTTTTTCCCTTTTGTGCTCAATTTATAGGATTACCATTTGCATCTTGCAGGCAATGGAAAAATTTAAAGCAATAATCCCAGAGTATGCCATGGAAAAAGGACCTAACTCCTCTGTGCAAAGTTTCAAGTAGCAAACAGAAATTCTGAACCCAAAACCCAAGAGTCCAAAAACTTCTAAAACCTCAAAAGCACATATCCACAACAAAACAAAAACCATGTCTTAACCATATGCCATATAATTTTTCCAGTAAAGTCCATTGAATTTCAGCCGTGACAAAATAATGATAATTGTGTATTTCACAATCAAGGAAACCAACATTTTAACATAAAATGGCCCCAAACAGCAGAAAATCACAGGATAGCCCGGGGGACACTGAATGAGCTCATCTTCGCTGTAGTTAGACCCCAAAATCCAATGTCAAGCATGCCTTATACTACATATATGTGGCCAATCTACGGTACTGGGCTACCAACAACAACAGTTTCAGGAACAAATTAAATTAGAATTAGTATTTTCTTTTGATCTAAACTTACTTAATCCTTAAAGGAAGTCTTTTCACAAGTCTATTATTTTATCCACTTATGATCAAGATTTACTTCTTCACTACGTTCTCCTTAATTAATTAACAAACAGATACTACTTATTTTTGTTCCGGTAAAAGTATACATCACAAGAGAATCCTGGTCTTATAACAAATTTGCATAATAGAGAGCCAAAACTTATAAACTAGCACCAATTTTATAAGCACAAGTTAAATCCCTTGCATCATATAAAGTCGAACAGTAAATGTTTAAAAAATAAAGCAATTCACCTCCAATTGCCTTCGAATGTACAACACCAATAGGAGGCACCTTCTCTGAAAAACTCGGGGCAAGCGGCGGCCTATTAAGATCTGTCTCAGTCGGCAGCATCCGGTACCGAGGAGCACTCACTCTAGAAAAGAAAAAATACAATAACAAGTCAAACGAACAAATCATAGAGATAGAGAATAACACATGAATCCATAAATATGTGCTTACGTTTGATCTGAGGGGATGAGAGCGGAGTTGAAAGCGGCCTCATGAAAAGATTTGTCGGTCGGTACCGGAATAGAGCCGCAAAGAAAACCCACGGGTTTTGGCCTCGCAATTTCTAATCTCCCAACGCACTGTAGCTCTCGCGAGCTCGATTCTGGAGGTGACGATAACGGCTGTCTCTCCATAGTGGCCTCACTCGTTGAACTCTGACGATCGACTCAAAATTGTTTTTTCCCTGTTTTGGGAATGCGCTGATAATTTGTATCAATTTTTTAAGGGAAATTTACGGAAATGATCACATTTTAAACTATTTTCAAGAATAACCACCCCTGAAATTCCTTTATAAATTTAACCAAAAACGCAATTTGATTTGACTCTATGACCCACTATAAAACCAAATATTGCTTTCAAGCGAACAATTTTCATTTACCTGAAAACTTAAAATGTAACTCTCTAGCAAAAATATTTTTGACTGTAAAACACTCTTACCGTTGCTTCAATCAAATATCACTTATACTGAAATAAATTTTGATACATTTATGACAATATTTTATTTGAGAGTCAAAATTTTTTTTAAATTCGTAAGTTTTATTTGATTTTTTAAGTTTAAAATTTTAAATTTTTTATGATTAATATATAAATCATAGTTTAAATATTATAGTTGATTAAACATTAGAAAAACGATAATATTGATTGTAAGGATAAACTTTTGGATAATTGTTAATCCAAAATTGTCCTACACTTTTTACTGCTGTCTTTTGCTTTGGTCGGCTGTAAATTTTTACTTTAATCGAATGTAAGATTTTTACATTGATCAAATGCATAATTTTGTTTGGGTTGTAAATTTTTTTGTTTAATTAAGTCCTTGATCAAACGCCTTTGGTCGGCGTTAAAACATGGTCGGTCACTTTCTCTTAACACCAAAGTTAGGTTTACATTAGAAACTTAATTAGAAAAATATTATCTCAAGGTAAATCTATTATTAAGTCTCTAGTCCTGAGATAAAGTTTATCATTGACACTCAATCTCAGAATCACTTACCTTAGCTCAATATATTTCAAGTTGAAAACTATAAAAAGTTAACCTGGAGACCTATTTTTACTCAAATTCAAAGCTATAAAAGCTAACCCCCAAGTTAGGAGACATCCGAAATACAATAAAAGAAACGAACACATGACATCTTTAGGGATACGTGAAAAAAACCAAAGCCATACCCTAATCTTGATTGATTATTTATTTAATTACATGTTAACTCCAAAATGATAACATATCTACTCCCACGTTACCTCCAAAATAATTGTCCATTAATCATCCTTTTCGATGATCCCATGTATAATCCTAAAGACGCCCCAAAACCATTATAAAAAGCAATCATTACAAGGTTAAGGATAAGGGACAAGCTATCCTAAACTTGGCCAATACTTTGCAAATTTGTTCAAAACTTAAATCATTCATACTTTGAATTGTTGTCAGTTTGCTATCCGATCTCTTTAAAATAAAACAAACAATAATCTAATTTGTGTATTGGAGAGTTTTTATCAGACAAGCGGCGT
>JAVXUL010000003.1:820149-838264 GCA_035590515.1 Trichilia minutiflora | reverse complement strand
TCAATATAACTATATATTTTTATATATGTTATTAATAAAAATATTAAATTATTAAATAAAAAAATCTCGAACGAATTGTTGAATAAATAGGTTCAAATATAAATGCTATTAATTTATTAATTGTGTCAAAATTACATATATAAATATAATTTATTTATTATTTATACCAATTTTCTTATCTCAAATGTATTTATTCAAATAAAATTTGTACCAAATAATAAAAATGTGATCCAAATTATTATCCTATTTTTATCATATGAGTAAGCAATGTATTAATAAATTGTGTAGAATTTTCTTGAGCTCATGTATTTAGGTTATAAATATTTCATTTTTATATTTAAATATATTCATTTACAATAAAAATATTTATGATAACATTTAGAATATTTTGAATAAAATATTATGTGGGTTATAAATTTTTATTTTATTTTGATAGAAGCCCGGGTCTTCATGGCTTCAAGTCCTAGCAATTACTATATGTCATGGATCCCCCAAAGGAATAGAATTGAATCAACAAGTGTCATGTGTTCAAGTGCTCCGACCTAAGTTTGGGCATACAAATCCTATTTATTCTATCAGAATCTCATCCTTATATTATGCATAGCCTTTAATTACGCGCAAGATCTTGACAGTTGTACGTTAATAGTTTCTATTAAAATTCTAGTTTTTGGTGGACATATGATATAATATCTATTGTAACACTCAAAAAGGAGAGAATTCATGCTACTTTTAAAAGAAAAAAATCCAACATGTTGGACCTATCTGATGAATTAAAAAAATTTTGATAATTAAAATATTTAAAGAAAATATGAAGGACATGTATAAATTTTTTTTTAAAAATAATAAAAAGAATAAAACAATAATAATAATAAACTATCAGAGCTGTCTTGCATAATGCATACGCATACACCCTATCCTTGTCTGTTAGGCGGTGAGGATGATTGATTGATAATTATCCTTGAAAATTATATTTAAATTTAAACAAAAACAAATTAAATTAAAAAAAAAAGTTCAATAATCAATAATTATAAAACAGAAACATTTTCAGTGTTTTCTGAAACACCAATTTTCAAAAAAATCCCCGAGAAAATCGAGTATACGCTTTCTCTTTGGTTTTCTTTGTCTTATTCTGTCCCATGGCAGCCGATGTTTCCATTGATCTTTAAACCCTAGTTTCTCTTTCTTAATTGTTAGCTGTGTAGAGGAATTACATAATCGGAAAGTAAAGTTAGGGTTTATGTGATTGAATTAGAGACGACGGTGATGAATCTCGCGGTGATTTTTTTAGTCTCTCTGTTGTCTATTTGTCAGATGGCTTCAGCTAATGTCGTCTTGATCGGAAACAATGTTACTCTCTCTTTTGATGATATCGAAGCTAATTTCGGTCAGTTTTTTTAAGAGTTATTTTTTTAGTTGTTCTGTTTGGTTGCTGAGAAAGCCGAGAAAATGAAGTAAATTTTGTTGTTGTTTCTAATAGATTATTGGAGTGGTAAGGGATAAAAAAATTTGTTTGACTTTTCTGTATAGTTGCTGAGAAAATGTGGGAAAATGAAGTAAATTTGTTTATGTATTTATATTTCCTGATTAAGAGTGTATGTGAGTAGTCGTGTAATGTTACTGGCTTGTTTCTTTTTTATTATCTCTCTAATTCTGGGTAATATCGATAATTTCAGCTCCGGCGATTAAAGGGTCGGGTGAATGTGGGGTATTATATGTTGCGGAGCCTCTTGATGCGTGTTCGGACTTGACTAATGAAGTTGAAAATGCTAGGAATAAAAGCTCACCATTTATACTGATTGTTAGAGGAGGGTGTAGCTTTGAGGATAAAGTCAGAAAAGCACAGGCGGCAGGGTTTCAAGCTGCTATTGTCTATGACAATGAAGATGACGCTGCCTTGGTCGCAAGTAATGTCCTTTTTCCACGGTCTTTTTTGCTTTTTTATTTATCCCTTTCTTCCAGCCGAAAATGTTGAAGGTTAGGAATGTATCTAATTCACCAAATTTGACCGTCTGTTTTCCGACTGGCATGATGCAGTGTCTCTGATGATGAAATAACATACCACACTATGGAAATCAAATTGCAGATCAGAGTAGGTATATAAATAGATAGGCTGTGAACGGTGATGTGAAAAGCAATTGGGTTTATGGTCAGAGAATTTCTTAGGTCAAAGATTTGAAAGAAGAACGTGAATCTGACATAGCGAAGAAAAAGGAAGAAAAGCAACTAGAAAGAAGTAGATGTGAAAAATCTGTCACATGTTTGAAGAGGCCTCTCAAAGAGTACAAGAACATCATTAAATTCTCAATTGGTCAAAAAGTATTTACTCTATAATTATATAGGTACCTTTATGGGACTAAGCATTCTTATTCTAAAATTATCAGGATTTGAAACGGAGAAATTTTGTGATTTTGCATTATAGAAATCTAGGCTTGTATCCAAGTCAACGTGGTAACTTATAATCAAATAAATTCTGAAGGTACCCCTTCATTTTACTGACATTAAACTCTCCCCTTGCATCTGACGATAGTCATCTCTCTGAGTGATACTTGATAACAAAAATTTATTTAAACCTGAGAGTAACGAAGATTGTGAAAATGGTAAATTTTTTCGGTGACACGGCAATAATCTTGGGTAGCCTGAAATGTAATCACGTTAAGAAAAATGACAAGTTTGTTTTTCATAATTGTATCAGATTTGGTAGTGTTGGTGCCAAAAAAATATCCGACGACTTTCGTACACTAAACAACGAAAATCTTCGATTAGTTTCTTACACTAAATAAGGAACAGTTCACGGTGGAGCAATGTTTGGTATTGTGGCCTACGTACCCCTTTTTCTCTCTTTTCTTCTTCTTCGCCGTCTTCCTTTTCCTTCCCATAGTTTTCTCTCTTCTGATTCTTCTTCTTTTTCATTTTTTCTCTCTTTTTTCGACGGGGGATCAAACCACACGTAGGAGAAAAAGATGATGATTTTATAGGGAAGATGGTGATCTGACAGGTTAGGGTAATAGAGTGAGAGTCCCAAGGAACCATAGGACGGTTGCCACTAAATGGGTAGGGGCCACATTGTTGACTTAGCAGTTAATGTGCTGTGCAGGTCTTAAATCACCACCATCATCAATCCCTTAGTTTAGTTTTCAGTAAAAATTTATTTTTATTGAAAATTAAAGCTCGTATGGGCTTTTCACAGGGACCAGAGCTCCGTACGGGATCTCGACACCATCGAAGGGGTGAGCTTACACCATCGAGCACGTAAGATCGGCATCGAGCTAAGAGAGTACGGAATCATTGAGCGCATAAGCTCGATAATATGGATATGCCTAACGCAGGTTAGGGCTTACAGAGGCCTGACGCGGGTTAGAGATAAAGCTCGATTAGTGCTAGCGGATTTTAGGACGAAGGCCAATCGTAGAGTTAGAAGAGAGCATTTGACGCTAGTCAGGGCTTAAACGGCCTAATACGGGTCAAGTCTTAGCCTCCCAGGGTGCCTGACACAGACTAGAGCTTAAGGAGCCTGATACGAGTCAGGGATAAAACTCGACTAGTGTCATGAGATTTTAGGGCTATAGGGCTAATCGTAACACTAAGAGAAAGGCTCGACTATTGTTCGGGAGAACCGAGTCAATAGGAGAAAGCTCGACTAGTGTCAAGGGATTTTATAGCTATAAAGCCAACCGTGACACTAGGAGGAGGCTCGACTAGTATATAGGGATTTTAGGGTTAACCAGTCAACCGGGGCACTAGGAGGAGGGCTCGATTAGTGTCCGGGAGAATCGAGTCACTAGGAGAAAGCTCGACTAGTGTCAAGGGATTTTAGAGCTATAAAGCCAATTGTGACACTAGGAGGAGGTTTGACTAGTGCATAGGAATTTTATGACTAAGCAGCCAATCAGGACACTAGGAGAAAAATTCGACTAATGACCGGGAGAATCAGGACACTAGGAGAAAGCTTGACTAGTGCTCAGAGGAATCGGACTAGGACATTAGGAGGAAACTCGACTAGTGTTCAGGGATTTTACGGCTAAGCAGCTAACTGGGGCACTAGGAGAAAGGCTCGACTAGTGCCCAGGAGAATTGGGACACTAGGAGGAAGCTCGACTAGTGGCCGAGGATTTTATAACTAATCAGCCAATCGAGACACTAGGAGAAAGGTTTGACTAATGTTAGGGGATTTTAGGGCTATAAAGTCAACAGTGACACTAAGAGGAAGTTCGATTAGTGTCCGAGGATTTTATAGATAAGCAGTCAATTGGGGTACTAGGAGAAAGGCTCGACTAGTGTTTAGGTGATTTTAGAACTATAAAGTCAACCGTGACATTAGGAGGAAGGTTTGATTAGTGTCAGGGAATTTTAGGGTTATAAAGCCAACAGTGACACTAGGAAGAAGCTCGACTAGTGTCCGGGGATTTTATGGCTAAGGAGCCAACCGGGGCACTAGGAGGAGGCTCGACTAGTACCTGGAAGAATTGAGACACTAGGAGGAAGCTCGATTAGTGTCTGGGGATTTTACAGCTAAGTAGCCAATTGGGACACTAGGAGAAAGGCTCGACTAGTGTCCGGGAGAATCGGGACACTAGGAGGAAGCTCGACTAGTGCCTAGAGATTTTATGGCTAAGCAGCAACCGGGGCACTAGGAGAAAGGCTCGACTAGTGTCAAGGGATTTTAAGGTTGTAAAACTAACTGTGACGCTAGGAGGAAGTTTGACTAGTGCCCGGGGATTTTATAACTAAGTAGCCAACCGGGGTACTAGAGAAAGGCTCGACTATTGCCCAGGAATTTTAGGACTAACAGCTAATCGGGGGCACTAAGAGGAGGCTCGACTCTCGGGGTTGGAGATATCACCTTAGGTCAGGGAAAGACAGCCCTCGGAGGTGATTAAGAGACAGCTCTCAGGGATGAAAGTGGGCTCCCAAGGGATGAGAGGAAAGCTCTCTCAATCAGGATCAGGGAAGGATCCTCCTGATGCCAACTTCTCCTATTTGGTTGGAAAATGGTTTTTTGTAAGCGTTTCCCACAGATGACGTCAGCTGTTGACTTAACAGGCAATGTATTGTACAGACTTCAAGTCATCACCATCATTGTTGATGCCAAAAAACTTTCGACGACTTTCGTACACTAAACAACGAAAATCTCCTGTGAGTTTCTTACACCAAATAATGAGTAGCTCATGGTGGCGGAGCGGGGTTTGGTATTGTGGTTGGACTTGGGTGGCTCCCAAGTTGCCTACGTACCCCCCTTCTTCTCTCTTTTCTCTTTCTTTGTCTTCCTCTTCTTTCCCATGGTTTTCTCTCTCTTCTTCTTTTTCTTCTTCATTTTTTTTCTCTTTTTTTGGTGGAAAGATCAAGCCACACGTAGTTCTTGTGGAGGAAAGAGATGATGATTTTATAGGGGAGATGGTGATCTGACAGATTAGAGTGGTAGTGTGGCAGATTAGAGTGGTAGGGTGACAGTCCCAAGGAGTTATAGGGTAGGTGTCATTAAATGGGTAGGGGTCACACTGATGACTGAGTAGGCAATGTACTACTATACAGGCCTCAAATCACCACCACCAGGAAGTAATAGCCAACATTATGTTCTTTGTGAAGTGTTATAGAACTTGCACAGGTGACTTAAAAGGTCAAACCTAGGCTTGTTTTATTCGAACTTACGTTCATGTAAGATAAGATATTCTACATAAACAGTCCCTTTGTCATATTTCTTTATTATGCTTACTTTCTATGTTATTCCTTTGTTATCAATGTTATATTCTATGTTCTCTGCTTTTAAAGAAATGCATAATAGTAGTTAAGTACGTGTTTTATTATAAGAACCTCTGATTCGAACTCTTGGAAAATGCAGTGGCAGGAAATTCAGCTGGTATTAAAATACATGCTGTGTTCGTTTCTAAAGCATCAGGTCAAAGGCTGAAACAGTATGCAGGCTTAACTAACATGGAACTGTGGTTAATCCCAAGCTTTGAAAACTCAGCGTGGTCAATCATGGCAATCTCTTTTATTTCCCTTCTTGCTATGTCTGCAGTGCTGGCTACTTGCTTCTTTGTGCGCAGGCATCGTATAAGACGTGAAGCTCCTCGAGCTTCACATGTTCGGGAATTTCATGGGATGAGCAGGCGTTTAGTGAAAGCAATGCCAAGCCTGATATTTACTTCGGTTTTAGAGGATAATTGTACCTCCAGAACATGTGCAATATGCCTTGAGGATTATAGTGTTGGAGAGAAACTCAGAATTCTGCCGTGTCATCACAGTAAGCGCTTCTTACCGTATTAAAAATATTATTGCATTTTAGTTTGAAATTCCATATTAATTACATTAATGTCAGTTTGGCAACTCCATATCTTCCTAGATTTGCTCTTGGACATTGACTTGTTGGATAAAAAAAATTCTAATGTTAACATTGGAGGCATATTTTCTTTTGTTTGGAATTCTTTATTTCTTTAAGTTTTCTGCATATAGTAGTTTGGAAAATGAGTAAAGGAAATTAATTGGGTAAACTTATGCTACTAGGTCTTTCCTTATTGGAGACATAAATGGAAATTCTTTATTGTCTTAGCCTTCTTGGGCAATCAACATTATGCAAATGCTGCACAGTGTTTTGAGCCGCAACTGTCAACATATGCAATTAAATTTGGTCGTTGAATTCAGCAATTGATTTTTCAGTTCCTTCCACAAATGCCCACATTCCATGCTTTTGTTATTTGAGCTTCGATAACTATCACATAAAAATCTCCCCATTGTGTGTAAAAGTGTACATCTATAATGCTTTCTGTCTGACTAACTTACATGAGTTGCAGCATTTTGTATTAATGTACCAGGGTTTCTTTTTTATGTATTTTGATCTTCAAAGACTATATTTACATCTTTTGTCACAAAACCCTTCGCAAAATTTTATTCACATGAATATGCTTTTGACATATTGAGATACCAATGAACTGTGTATGGATTGAGAATTTTTTGAGTTGTGTAGACTCACTCTATTATTCACTTTTGAACAAGGACTTACTAAATCTGACCTTGCACTGTGAGAATATAACTTTCAAGAGTCAAATGATTACAATGAAATAAGTTTTCCTGTATGAAATTAACATCATTATTTCACAAGTGAGGAAGCTCCAGCCGTAATGGGAACAATCATATCAAATGACTTTGCATGCCAGTAATGCATAACTGATGAGGATTAAGATTTCTTTTTTCTCCTTTGTTTGTAGAACTTTCAAGTTTCAAAAGAATGGATGATGTTATAGTACTCAATGACTAGATCTTTTGCTCTGGAATATCAAATTTCATTTCAAAAATTGTTTGATTCTTAGGTTTACGTATCTAGGCTTCTATTTTAACTTTTTGAGCTATACAACTTTGTTGGTTTGATGATAGTAAATTGTTTGCTTTATTAATAAAAGATTGAAATTGTCATTCAGCGAAGAATTCTGGTTTCATGTGGAAAATCAATTGGGCGATACTGTATTGAGTGTGCAATTTGAGACTTTCTGTTTTATGCATGCATGAGATAAGTTGTTTAATTATGTATTATTGCAGAATATGCTCTATGGAACTCCTTGCTGTGAGTTATAATTACGCCGGCTGCTTTTTTTGAATCTGGTTACAGCAATCTCTTAGTTCTTTTTAACTTGTCTGCCTAAATGTTGTCACTGGAATATCAACAGAATTTCATGCTTTCTGCGTGGATTCTTGGCTTACATCATGGAGAACATTTTGCCCAGTTTGTAAGCGAGATGCGAGAAGTAGCACTGGTGATCCACCAGCATCAGAGTGTACACCATTGCTTTCATCAGGCCCAGCCTCTGTAGCCTCCTCTTCTGTACTTTCATCTGTCAGGTCTTCACTAGTATCATCTTCAGCCTCAGCCTTACATATAGCCCCTGCAGTGTCACGGTCACCTTCAGTTTCTCATATTAATTCTCTTGCTTCTACTCATATTCCGCGGTCTCTTAGTTCCTACCCGCAATCTCCTCCCATAAATGTTAGTCAAAGCTCGGTTGATCTAAGAAACACGTCTTTGCAAAGATCTCATACTTCGTATTTATTGTCATCCTGCTCCTTGGGTTACCCATCCATATCACCTCTTAATTCAAGATATATGTCTCCATATCTTCCTAGCCCAAGCAATGCATCATCAAGTGTAGTCGGTTCATCCAGTCTTCATTGTCATCCTTTACATTATAGTGAGTCAGCTGCCAGTTTCTCTCCTTTCGCCTCTGCTCAATCTCTTCCAGAATGTTAATTCAAATGTTTGATATATTGTAGAGTCAGAGGGATGACCACCACTATACTTTTCAAATCCTTTTGACCTCTATTTCACATCTTACAGGTGATGCCATATCACTTTCTTATTCCTATGTCAGCATTGTGTACTGCCCCTTGATTGTACATTATAGAATAATGTGTGATTTATTTCAAATATATAGTTGTGGCTATTCAAATCAAGGTTTTACAAATTTGTACACAAAAGTTGAATGTACATCAGTATAATCTTGTGTTGGATTTTTGTGGACATTAATGTTTTGATGATGTTAATGGTGAGTACAGTGACTACTAACAATCTTTTAAATTTTTTGGAGTTGGCATTTGGAGAAACTCATGTGCTTTTTGTTTTGTTTTTATTGGATGTTCATTCCATTGATTCCGATTCTGGTATTTTTCATTTGTATTTAATCATACAATTTCATCTAAGAAAATCAAGAGGACAATATGCCCGAAAGGTCATCATTTTTTTTTTTTGTCTTTTTGAAAATTTTGATTGCTATTTGTCTGTTGGTATAAATGAATTTAAATCATTGTACTTAACCTCTATCGTGTTTTTATTTCTTTTTTTTTAAATCCTGAAGTTGATGTGATTTCAAACAAGTTTCCCGTACCCAACTAGATTAGAATTATATAAAAAAAAGGGACTCTTCGTTTTGCGCGAGAATGCATAACATTAACAAGGACGGACAAATTGGGATTGATTTCACCCCCCGAATCACCGTAGTGTTTGTGTTTTATATATTAATATTTAATATTTAAAGTTTCTATATACAGTATTATGACTTAAAAGTCAATACACTATAACATCAGATAAAACCTAAAATTTACAACTGGCTATCAAACTATCAAAATTCACCCACCCTGTTGATTATAAGGCCAGAATCTACTCACTGGGGTGATAGAGGTACGAAACGGTTAGCAGAGTGAAATAGCACTTAAACAGAAAGCCAAAAACTGTGAACTACTGAAAACGTTCATATGATTCATATGATTAAAAACATCTTCCAAGAATTCTATAATAGGAAAAAACAGAATTTAACGGTTAAAAGCCCTGCAGCAATTGACAGGGTTCTCATTAAATTTTCGATGGAGATGGAAAAGAACTATATACACCTCTACTTATATCAACACAATATCCATTCTAGACGATAAATAGAAATGTAGTTTTGCGAATAAAAATGCATGGGAACATATCATTGTCTACAAAAAGCATCAAAATCAAGATAGCAACTATATCTATAACACTGGAGATATAACTTTGTATCAATATGACTTTGATTTGTTACAGTCCCAAGTAATAGCATTGCTTAATCTTCCTTCTCCCCCGAGTTATAATTGTCAGCTTGAGCCCTCGATACCCCCATCTGACCAAGGCCAACCCTAAGAGGGTCATTGTCCTCTTTGCCAATGGTTCTGATTAGCATCAACATTGCAACCAGGAATACGATGATGTACACAGTTCTAATGCCTATGAGAGACTTGATGTAGCCCAGCAATGACGGACCAGAAATCTTTTTCTGTTCTGTTCTGCCTTCTCTATATCCTTCAAGGAAATGTGTGATTTGAGAACCCTGGTCTTCCTCATCAAGGCTTTCTGAACCAATAACCTGTAGTTAGAATAATAGCATATCAGTACGTATTCTGTTCTAATTTTGCAGGAAAAAAACTAGAATATGTGAAAAAATGTATTTTGTTAGATATCATATATAGCACAATTCATAAAACAAAAATTAGCTTGAGGGCACTAGCACACTTGCAGAGTATATATAGGCTGTAGGTTGCACACCGTCCTAAAGGTAAATGAGGATTTACATTATACTTCAGAATTGCTTTTCATCATCGCAGGAAAACTGGGATCTAAACCCCACTTACATGAGGATATGGAGTATTTTAGGGACGAGAGTAGGATGTCCTCATCTTCCATTGCTATTATACCAAGTGAGTCTTCACAGGACCAAGAGAAAACATGTATAAATAGCAACTGTGCTTGATACGCACTAGATTGGGGAAGCTTGGTGGAATTGATTTAAGGCACTAGATTGGGAAACTAAGCAATTCCGTTTCTAAGAGGATTCTCCATCACCATGTTACTGGATTTTTCAGTAAAAGGACACTCAACAACAAGTTCTATTTCTTTGATTATTACTATTAATTTTTTTATAGAAGGAATGCTTACAGTTAAGTAATCCACATCTCCATCCCAAATGACCATCTTTGGCAATTTTATCTTCTTATTGGCCTCAAAAGTATCTGCAAAGTCTTCCCACTGTTTAATCCCAACATAGCCAAAAACCAAGTGACGATTTGCAGATGCAGCAGCCTTCAGTAACTTGATCAATTTCTGCGACTTCTCTTCAGTTTCATCCTCCACAAGTGTGAGGACAATTTTCCTTTTATCATCTTTCAACAATTTCAGCGTGTCACCGTTTATAGGCACAGCCAGAGGAAGGAAATTTTGTTTTATAAAGTCCTCCAAAAATTCCCCTGCATAGTTAGAATAGGAAGGTGAGAGTGCTTTTACTTTATGCTGCCTATAAGAATCTGGAGATGAACAAAAATCACAGTACTCGTTTGACTATATTTAATAGAATACATAAGAAATATGGTTTTACCATTATATAACAATCAAATCTAAACAAGATGCAGCTAGTATAGTGCTTTATTGACAATACTTAAACAAATCTTGTTTAGAAAACATTGATTGAACGATTTGATTCATTTAGGTAGTAAACTAGAAAAGTTAAGTTAACAATTGGCATAAATAATCAACATTATGCTGAAGGGGCAATCATGATAACTACATATTTAAAATGTCAAATGGGAAAAGTTGGCAACTTATGAGATTTACTATCCAATGAGAAAACTTAACAATCCAATTTAATTTAATGAAAAAGAAAGACAAAAATTAGACCAACTGTGTATAGAATCAAACAGAGTAGCAATTAAATGATAGCTAGAACATTATGAAGCCTTAATTTCATATTGGAGAGAACTTCTCAAGATAGCTCTAAGAGAAAATTTATCAATTTAATTTAATTTTAATTAAAAAGAAAAAGTATTAGAAGTACTGTGTATGGGATCAAACCATGTAGTAATTAACTGATGCTAGAATATTATGAAGCATTTCTTTAATTTGGAGATAAGTTCTCTAGATAGTTCTATGGAGGACAAGGGCTATGTGAAATCCATCATTCAGGAATTTTTGCATGAAAATCATATTTTAATTGGCTGACAAATGAAACTCTTGAACCTGCAATTTTTTCTATCAAACATAATTTGGAAAGTCACAGTTTGTCCAAGTTACAGATCCAAATTTTATCAGGTGAGTGCAAATGCTCATAATGTTTCTACAGAAAAGATGGACTAAGTTATCCATGTCCCACAGGTATTTAAAGCACAAAAAGATGGGAGTGTAAATCAACTCTCTCTTGAGTGTCCTATAGATTTGAAACGTGGTATTCTCTCTTTAACGCAGCTGAGCTAAGTTATTTGCGAATCTTGTATATCCTTATTCTTAGTGGATTTGTGTACTTTTGGTTGATCAAAAAAGCTAAGAGATTATGGAGTTGCTCGACACTGGTAGTCCTTTGAGTACTTTAGATACAAAGAAACAAATACATTATTAAAGGCTGTACAGAAGAGGAGAACATTTTGCTACAAGATACAGTTTGTGTTTCAGCATCATTATGATTAGTTTTAGCTACAAAATATTTCAGGATTCTCCATTATTCTGTTCCATTTTCCTTTTTAAATCAATGATGGACCTCTGGTTGACCACTCTATACTTGGAGCTTTCTTCTTTTGATAGAAGTAGAATTTATGCTGTTTCAAATCAAGTAAAAAAAAGAGAGAGAGTAATAAAGGCCAAGAAAGACAAAAGATAATGTTGCTTCCAATTTCTATACCCCTAGCAAAACTCTGTACAGCAACAGAAAATTTTCTATTATTTCCACTGTACCTTTAATAGCAACAAATAATGCTGAAACACTACAGCATAATAACTTAAATTATTTTTCTAGTTGAGTCAATGGAGGGAGAGTACAGTACAATAACTTAAATTAATAATGCTGAAAAACAACAGTACAATAACTTCAAGGACTTGACCAAATAACTACATTTTGAAGACTTATACAATCACAGTCCTAATATACATGGTAGCAATCAGATGTTAATGAAGGAGTCCAAAGAGTCGAAACAGCCAGAAAGGAAAATGAACTTTTTCACTTTTCGAGTGATTAAAGCTTCCACAGGTTTTCATTCAGAGGGCAAATCTCATCTAACTTTTTAGGAAAATTCGTCAATTAAAGCATGCATGCACAAAAGATAACACAATCATGTCAAAAGCCTTTTTCCACCCTACAATTTATTGTTCCACTAAACCAACTTGGGCTTATACAAAAAACAAGACCGCAAACATAAAGTACACGATATATCATATTAAACCTTTAAAACAAAGAGCTATGGCAATATGAACACAAATTTACCAGATGAACAAAGCTTGATAATATGAATGCAAACTAACCTTCAAAGGGTCCATAAAAGATGCTGCGCTCATTGTAAGTTGGTTGAAGGGCAACCAGTGCTGGAACTTTGTCCAACTCATAAAACACCATCATATCCTCAGAGAAATCCTTAGCCACCGCAAACCATGCTTTTTCCTTATACTTTGAGGCCAAGTTTGATATGAAAGACTCTTTCAAGCCAAAACCAATAAATATAGGAAAATAAGTACCAGCATTTTCAACAAATTCCGTAATGGCAGCGTCTGAATTAAGAATGGAGACATCAGGAGCAACAAATTTCCTGAGATAATGAACAAGCAATTCTGCTTTTCTCGGTCCAAAATATTCCGTGGCAACGCCATGCTTATAGATTTTCAAGGTAGGAAATGCACTGTATCAAACAAACAGATGAACAGAAGAGACAACTCATGAATTGAAATCCAACACAAACACAAGAATAATTTCATTCAACTATGTTAAGCTTTTACTTAAAAGACAAGGAAATCCCACTAGTTTTATTGTTTGTTACAACAGTGATTGCAATTAAATTTTATTAAGGGTCCATTTGCTATGATGTTAATTCTGTTGTGCTTTCAAAATAAAGTTGAAAATATATTTGGTAACATCAACATTTAGTAGGACCTACATAATTTTACATTAATTTTTATTAAGACTTACATTGATATTTGATATTTAGAGTTTTCATTTCACAGCAATGATGGCTTAAAAGCCACCACACCACCACACCAAATAAACCCTAAGCCTATTTTTTAGAAGTTTTTTGACAAATTGTAGAGAAAGTTTTTTTTCAATTCCTAATCCCATGGACATGCACAAGTTTTAACTAACCCGTCTTACAAAAAGTCTAAGGGTATGTTTAATGAGGAGCTATGCCCACACAACTCCTATGAGAAAAAAAACTGTTAAATATTAGTAAAAAAATGAGTATGTCCCATTAAAATTAGTATTACCAAACATATTTTATAAGTTTCCTTTCAAAATTTAGATAGAATCAAGCAATACCAAACATGCCCTGATACTACAAAATTTTTTCAATAATAATGTGGCTAATAGATGCATACATACTCAATCTCATGTTTACGAGCAAGACGGCTATACTTGTCAGCATCTACTTTTGCTACAACTATTGGCTCTTTCAATCCAGCAAGAATCGGGGCAGCTTCATCTAACTACAAAATCGACAATTACACAACTTTAGGTCATTCAATATGTACAGCCAAACAATTCCCAAAACTAAACCGATCAGGGATTAAACAGCTATAACAACTACGTCGTTCAATATATAATTAAAGAATAATCGCATTGAACACCTGAGGAGCAAGGTGCTTGCAGTGTCCGCACCATGGAGCATAAAAATCTACCAAAATGTAATCGAACGAGGAGATTGCAGAATCGAAGTTTGATTCGTCGAGTTCCAAAACTTTTCCATCAATTTTGAATTTGGTTTCTTCTAAAGAATAGGAGGAGGAGGCTGTTAACAGCAAGATCCAAACTATCCCTGTAATCATCTGTCGCATGGTCGAAACCATTTTCATTTGAGAGAATTACATGGAATGGGAAATAACACGGGCATGTGCCGTAGACTATTCTAGTTTCATTTGAGAGAATTATATATAGTCGTTTAAATACTCATTTTCATCTCTATTCTATTCTTCAATTTTTTTTTTTTTTTTTTAATTTTAAATATTTTATATTACTAAATCTTAAGAACTAGTTTTATTATCATGTAAATCCCAAAGCCTAAAATTTAAATTAAACAAACTGTTTAAAATAAAAATAATAAAAATAGATATTTTTTAACTTAATAAAATTAAAAAAAATATTTTTTCAATCAAAATTTAAGGATTTTTAGGCTCAATTTTGTTTTCTATAATTATTTTATATATTTTTTTCCAGAATTTTTGGAAAGATAGAAGCTTTAGGGATTGGTAAATTATATATTTAAGCCTGTTAATTTCAAGAATACCTATGTATACATTAATTTTTAAAACTTAGAAAATTTATGAAAATAATAATATTTTAAAAATAATTTTTAAAATTAACTACTGTAGAAAAATCATTTTAAAGTAAATTAAAAATATTTTTCTGCACAAAATTGCCTTTTGACATAAATAAATATGTACAAAAATCCTAACTTTTTTACTCTCTCATTTTTTTTTATTTTTTCTTAATTTCAAACTTTTAAATTCAATAGATGAGATTGAGGAGGTAGGCCTAGAAGCCAATCGTCGATGATAGAAACCCAAATCAATCAGTGTCACAACTCAATGAGGTTGGTTTGAACTTTTCATGTTACTTTGTAACTTTCCAACTTTCAGCATGTAGTGGTTTAGTTTTATTAAAATGTGTACATGATATTTTCTTTTAATGGCATGAATATGATAATTAAATGTAGTTTGAAAGTATAAGTTTACCAAACCAAAGTAGAAATTAAGTTTAATTTTAAAGTAGAAAAAAAAAAAAAGCTCGAAAGTCCATATATTATGTTACTTAATTCAAAAGCAAAAATTTAAAAGAGCTTGAAAGTGTATATTTACTATAGTTGGAAAATATTTAATTAATTTTAATTTGAAAGAAGTAGATTTAATTGCATTTGAAAGTACAAATTTTACTGCTTTCCAAAGCATAAATTTTATTATGTTTAAAAATATAAAAATTAAGTTAGATTAAAAGTATATAATTATGTTACGACCTTATCCTGTGGGGTTTACATATAATAATTATCATAAGTTTTTAAAATATATTTTAATATTTTAAAATATATTATAAGAATCTACAAAGTGTTTTTGGTATCTATAATCAATCTAAAATACATTTATTTTAATTATCAATTCCTCATTTCAAACACATTTCATAGTTATTAATAAAAATAAATTATCATTATAATCTATCAAAATACAAAACATATTCAATTTATGAATACATTTTTAATTCCAATAAAATATATAAATATAATGCTCAGATATATCCCAATGAATTCAAGAAATCCTAAATATGAGTTAAGTAAGGAACTCTTATCACAATAGCGTAAATCCCTTGATATACCATAACTATTTTAATTATTCATATCAAACTCGATAACGTGAAACTGTGAAATAAGAGGTGTATGTATATAAAAATATATTTTATGAGTAAGCCATTTTCATTTGAGAGAATTAAACGGAATGAGAAATAACATAAGTATATGCTGTAGACTATTATATTTTATTTAGTACATATAAACGTTTAAACTGAAATTGAAAAGTAAGAAGTACGTATACAGAAGTGTATTCAGTACGTGAACTAAATATTATAATAAATAAATATTTTTTAATATAAAATTTATATAACAAAACATTCCTTTAAAATACCAAATCATTACTTGGAAATCATTCTAAAAATAATTTAATTTAAAATATTTGATTTAGTTTGAAAATATAGTACATATATATAAAATCAATAGACTGGCTTTCTTTTCTAACGATTCTCTTGGTCCTAGGCAACCCTGAGACTGTCAGTGGGTTTTATATACATGTAAAATAATGTTATTTTATAAAAATTTATTTTAAATACTTAAATATAAAACAATGTATGGTTTAGTTAGAAAAATAGGCCCATCATTGATGTTAGCTTGAGTAGCCACATGATAATATCCGTAACTAACCCGATGAGACTTACAAGTGGTCAAATCACATTTCAATATCTTATCAATGAATACCTTATACCAACCCCCACCTATGAACTCCACTCATCTACACAACCTCTTCTTAAGTCGTTTTAAGCTACTATCCTATAACTACAGTAAATAATCCCGAACCTCATAATCATTATCACTAATATACAATCTTATATCTATATTTATACTATCGACAAGGATCACAATGATCATCAATAAATCATAATCAAATTAAATAATTTTAAAATAATACAAAATACCATACAACTCGTAATTGGCCTCTGGCCATCATTTAAATAAATACATATCTCAACTTAACCCATATGTGTTCATATACAAACAATTGTATAAAACAAAAATCATAAGCATAAAAGTTTAACATTTATAAAACATTTGCATACAATTAAAACACCAAAGATTATATTAAAATGATAAAAGCAGAAGGAGTTCACTCATTATTTAGGGAGGGTATACACTCCTTAATTCTTTTTGTTTCTCGATACTTTACGGGGGTTTTTGCTTGTGTATCGTCGTTTAAACACACATCTAAAGGTTCTATAGCCTAAATTATGCTTAAATTGTAAGTTTTTCATGGCAAAATTCTAAGCTAAATGCCAAGAAAACAAGAGAGTTTTGCATGAATTATCTTAGGGTTTTAGTTAGACAAGTTGTATATTTGATGAAGAGATGAAGATGAGAGCCAAAAGCTTAGGCCCTCTCCACTTTACACGATCCTCTTCCCTTCTACATTATGGCTGAACATTGCATTTGAGAGAGAGAGTGATTTTTATTCAATTTTCCTTATTGAAAATGAAAAATAAAAAGATTTTTATATTTTCATTTTCATTTTTTAATTATTTAATTCTATATTTATCTAATAACTATAATATAATAATTAAAACTTGTGTGATATATTTATACCCATCTTAGATGTGTGTAACCTTACATTTGGACTGATGGGATTTAGGCAAATATTCAAAATATTCACCAATGAAATAAAGCTATTTGTTTTAATATTAACCATTAATATAAAATAAATTTTATCTAATTATTTAGCACTTTAAATTATTAGATAATGGCCAAATTAATTAACAAATTACTTAATATAATGGATTTAATCAAAATCCATAAATATGGTAAAATTACCAAAATGCCTTTGGTCACATTTACACATAAGAATAAAATAGTCATTTCTATCTAAATTAAATGTTTTAATTTAAATTTTACTATTTTATATTAAAATCATATTTTAATATATTTGATTATTATAATTATTAAATTTAAATATGTAATTTATAATAAATTACACACATGTATTACATAGGGGCAAAATGGTTATTTTATACTAAATAAAACTATTTAATTTAGTTTTGATCATTTTATCTTAAAATCACATTTTAATATATTTGATAATCATTATTATAAAATTTGTTTAGTAATTTACATTAAATTACCTCTTTAACACATTAAAGAATATTAAATACATATAATAATTATACGTATCAGTTTTGGCCTATTTTTATATTATCATAAGGGTGATAGCACTCACCCGATAATATTTTATCTCTCTCTCAAATGAAAAAACGTTAGAGGATCTTGGTAGTGTTAGTGTGTATGCCCTAGAAACCATTCGTGTTGTCGGTTTCAGGGCTTTTGATCTTGTATAAACCTTATATTT
>JAVXUL010000003.1:797387-813327 GCA_035590515.1 Trichilia minutiflora | reverse complement strand
TGGATCCCAGTTGATTTGCTTATGATGAATGATTTTAATTATTGTGTGCACAGATTTATCCGAAGTGTTTGTGGCTTGATTTATATTGGAAGTTTGGGTGTACGATTGTATTGTTTGGAAGTGTGATATAAAAATTTTGTGAAAATAGGTTTTGTAAAAGCTTTACAGGCCTACAGGTGATATTCTGTATTATTGAGTACACTCTGGAGGTCTGTGGCGGTTGTCACATATGGGATCCACGGGTCAGAATGTGACAACTTATATCCCAAGAACCCTATATAAAGTGGCAAAATCAACAAGCAAAGGGTTCAAATTCATTTGTCCTTCCACTTTCTATTTTACTTGATCTTTCCGTTTTTTTTCTTTCTTCTTTTTCATCGGAGTTATTTGTTTCACTTTCTATATTTTCGCTAACTTAGGCATAGGAGTGTTCTCGTTAGGAACCCATCTAATATAATTTTTAATATGTTATTATTTTGTAGAAACCTAGAGGTGAAACTCTACAAGTAAGATCCAATCAATAACCTTCTCCGACATAAATTCGATAACACAATAATTACATCCATATTTACACCTCAACAAAACTTATTCTTATCGTAAATTACAAAGATAATATAATTTTTTCTCAAATATATGGTGATAACATATTCGTTATTTTTTTTATAATTACAGCCCACGTATTAAATTTGCTAATAATTGAAATTTTATTTTTACGGAAGGTTGGTAAAATAAATTGGGTGTGAATGCAAGAAAAATGGGGTGGAAACGTCAATTCCCATCCTTCAATTCTAAACTAAATTAAAATGTAAATGTGCATGACTAAATTGACTACAATTTCAACTTTCATTAATTAATAATATAATAATAAAATAGGTTGGGCGTCGGGCTAGAAATATACATACGCCCACATAAACTCTGAGCCTCAGTTTAGGTCACTATAAGTATAATGGGCTTTATATCGAGAGAACCGTCTTTTATGGTATGAAAATTGACTGAAAACAGAGAAAAATTGCATTAGGATTCCCACACCCAGTAAAAAAAGTCCTAATTTCAGAAATTATATATATATATATATATATATATATTTTATTTAAGCAGTATGTTTTGTAATTATTATAACTTCTAAAAATTCCAAATTAAGAGCCATCAAACTCTAAAAACTCTGAATTTGAGATTGTGTGATTAGATATACGATTGTGGGTTCGATTCTTTGGGTGGATCCTGATTTAAGTGGAGATCGTGACGGTAGAATACTGCGTTAGTCTCCTCCAAGAATTAGTCGAGATGCTGTCGAGATGCACGTAAGCTGGTGAGAACACGTCGGTTATAAAAAAAAAATATTTTGAATTATGTATAAATTAAAATCTTGTTCATTTTGAGTAGGTATAATATATTCTTTAAAAGTAAATATTCTTCTTAGAGAATTTGTTATTTTTATTTTTTGTTACAAAAGGGTTTCTTTCTTGCTTCTCTTAATAACAATTTAATTTTGCCAACTAGCTCTCAGCCGAGCTGATTGGAAATAGGGCTTCCAAAGGAACGTTCTAAATTCGCCAAGACTCCAATCACATCCTTTGGATATGGTATTGGCAGCACTATCACTTGAATCACTTTGTTCTTTTACAATATATTCATTTGCAGAAAGCGGGTGCCTATTATTGTCCTTGTGAGGTTAGCGTGTAGATAGTTTAGAGAATGTTGGTATTATAGTTCATCCTGAGCTGTTCCTACACACATGAACAAAAATACTAGGAGTGATAGAAAAAGAAAGAAAAATGCTTTTGTTCAGTAGACAAAACTCATAGGTGTTTTCGATACCCAACAAGTCTTTCTACTGGAGATATCAGTTTTTGTTACAACATAGACACCATATGAAAGTGACCGTGTCCTTTCAGTTTTGTTTTTTCATTAATAGCTTATATATTTGCAACCCAGTGCCAGCTTGGCAAAGGATTTGTATTTCCTATAAAATGCACAAGGCACTGAGCTAGTTCCATTTGATTGTTGGATTTGTTTACACCAGGCTCGGATCCAGAATTTTGCCATCCCTACATGCAAGCATACCGGCTTCAGTACGTGAAGCAAGAGGTGTAACCGAAGGTCTTGTGCGGATCTCTGTGGGAATCGAAGATGTAAATGACTTGATTACTAATCTGGACAATGCGCTTATAATCCGGTGAGTATAGGCGAATTCCAACACCTACCTTTTTTCGCCTTCGTTAGCCTTCCTGGAGCGTCATTGAGCATTTTCTTCACCAGCTTCAAGTTGGTAGTGAAAAGGATGTTGCTGATGGTGCATGAGCGTACGCTCAGTTGATGCAAAACAAGGAAAAAAAATTTGTATGCCACTACTTGGTGGTCGAAAATTTTCATTCGTTTTCTTCCAATTGTTCAAAGAATTAGCTGTTTTAACAGATTCTATGCTATTTGATTACTTATTTTACGTATAAAATTCAATGTTAGGAAACTTGAGGCGCTTTACAAGGAAAGCACAATTGCTTTTCTCAATGAGCACAAGTTTTAACTATTAATACTTGATAATTCCAATAAAATTATTGATTTTCTAAAACATTTTATTTGAAAAAAAAAATTCTGAATATATAAAGGCAATTATTCTTTCAGAATTCAACACTTTAAAAGACCAAAATAAACAAATAAAAACTCCTGCAAATAATACTCAAATAAATAATTAGGTACAAAACATGTCTATATAATATTTCTAGTTAAACAAAAAAATATATAGTAAACTTAATTAAACAAGAAAATAATAATTCTAATTAAATAAGAAAAACAATTATTCTAATTGAACAAAAATAATTTATAAAAGACTTTCCCATTATATTTCCAATACTTAAGAAATCCTAGTGCAGTTTTCTCCTTAGATGTGATACAATATTCTTTCCATCAGTGATTCCTTGCTGCAAATCTAGATTGCAAGCATTTTCTCCCTAGAACTTGGCATCAAGAACTCCATAAGCATTTAGCTTTAAAACGCTTATCCAGCTTGGAATCCTATAATGTATGTGTCTGTGCAATTCAGAAGAAGATACCTCAGTTAGTTTTGATATATTAACAAGATTGCTAGTCACTCCAGCTTTACACGCTTCGAGTGTGTTTGCTTCATCCAGTCAAGGCATTCCTCCGCAGTTCCAGAAGGGTGTGCAAGCTGCCATGCAAGCAGTTTTTGTTGCTGCAAAGTGGTGATTGTATTAGCATTTCAAATGGCAATGCCGTTTTGTATTGTCTTGGGTATTGGTGCTTGTTGGAGTTCTAATATGAAAAGAAAGAATCCATTACCCATTCCCTAACAAG
The DNA here is from genome assembly GCA_035590515.1 of Trichilia minutiflora. NCBI lineage: Eukaryota > Viridiplantae > Streptophyta > Magnoliopsida > Sapindales > Meliaceae > Trichilia > Trichilia minutiflora. Next base: position 810,015 of record JAVXUL010000003.1, on the reverse strand, counting down.
TGGTCCTCCAGATTTGAGCTGCAAAACATCCATAATCGCTTTCCCATTCACCAGTGGTTTTACATCCCACACTTTATCAAGACCTGCATGTGTCAACCAAAAACAAATCGAAACCTCAAACAAGACAGGCAAGGATATTACTTCAGGCTTAAAATCTTAAAGTGCATGACATTTCAAATTAGATACAAGTAATCAGTTTTACAATTAAACATTAGACAAGAACTTTCAACATAGTCAAGGACCAGACCAGGTCACAATGAGCATGAATCAAGGCCCAACTAAACAACTTCAACATCTCTCTCCCACATGCAGAGTTGAGAGAAGCTACTAACTTGCATACAAATTGGTTGGGCTCATGAAATGTCCCATCCCTCCTATTTCTCCCAAAAGTCCCTATCTCATACTTTCCTGAGCATCATACACATAACTACTATTAATGTCAAAGTTATACCAACCAAACGCTTAAAAATTTGGATGCAAAATGATATTCCATATCAAAGTTTGATATCAATATTTATAACTGGCTTCAGATCTTACAAACATGCACAGAAATGTGTTTTAAAAAGGATTCAACTAGTCTAAACTACTGTATAACTGGATGAAATACGGAAAGGAAAGGTGACCATACCTAGGTTAGTAATGGCATTCTCAGCTGCCTCAAACAAATCTCGCTTGTTGTCCAGTCGAAAGTGCTTATTCGAAATATCATTTGTGTGGTCAATATCGGTGCCAGAAAACAAGGTAGCCATCAACAAGGCAACTCGCCAAAAATCTTTGATTTCTCTGAGAAGAAATCCTTGATAGGTAAAGAAAGAGAATCAGTAGCGATGTGATGATTCTGCAAAAATCCAGACAATGGTTTCCCATGCTATACACATCAAATATCTGGAGAATGTAGTTTATGTATTGCAAAACCCAAAGCCGATGTACAACTAACACATATCAAGTCCAAGTGAAACCAAAACCTTCAAATTAAACTTTCAAAACCATACATCAGTTGTGTCTAATCATTGAATAATAATCTCTATAATTAATCCTCCACAAAATTCCAGACATACTTTGTCAATTGTCATTGAAAATTCAGCACATGAAATGCATCTTGGCATATCTAGGAACCTTAAAAAAATTCTATAACTGTCCAGATTATTTGAACAGCATGGGAACTCTAAGTTCTAATATTTCAAAACTTTGAACCTTCCTTACAATTATTGAAAAACAAACCAAGTTCCAAAATTTATAAAGTTTATACCAAATGAAAAACTATCATGTCCACTGTTTGTCCTGAAATTTTCAGAATCTTATTTCAAGTTATGAATAAAATCTGCTTCAAAGAATCCAGAACCTACTGCATATAGAATTTGACTACGCTAATTAACTGTTAGAATCATACAAATTTATCCTAAGGTAAGCATTTTTCCTTACATTTTCAAAGAAATAAATTTTCAAACATACTAAGATCAAAGCTGTCAAAATCTACTTCTGGCAGATAATAAAGTTATTAATGAAACCCTTATATTTTCAAATAAACAAATTTTCAAACATATTAAGATCAAAGCTGTCAAAATCTACTTCCAGCAAATAATAAAAGTTATTAATGAACAACACATAAAATGTCTACAAAATTTACAAAAATTCGAGAGTGACTCATCCATATGTCTACTTAATCTCATCCATGTTTCATAATCTTGTTGATGGTTTCCATCATGTTCTTACTGTCACATTGCAAAAAGGTCAATTTCAATAACATAAACTTTCCACAATTGTTCCAGTTTATTCAATGAAAATAGCACCTAAAATGTTACTCAAACACTGCCAAAAAATTTAAGTTATTATGTTTCAAGTCTATAACAATCCTCTAAAATTTTGTTCCTTAATTCCAATATCAATAACATAAACTTTCCAAAATTGTTCCAGTTTATTCAATGAAACTACCACCTCAAATGTTACTCAAGAACCACAGAAAAATTAAGGTTTCATATTTCATGTGTATAACAATTGTCTAGAAAGCTGTTGAAAATAACAAAGGAAATTAAAATAGATTATGATGCAGTGATGCAGTGATATGTCAACTTAAAAATAGATTAGTAAGATTTAAGAACTAAGGAAATGGACACAGACTTGTCAGAAGTTTAAGCATAGCTGTAGAAAGTTTTGTCCACAACAATTGTAAAAGACAAGTAAAAGCAAAACATTCAGCATGCAGACAGAATCAGCAACATTGGATGCAATAGTGAAAACTTCAAACCTGTCGAAACACGCAGTTGTGAAAGAACAGGGACATCAACCAATTCTTTATCCCATTTATCTTCATCAAGTTTCAATTCCTCAATGGATACAAGAGATGGAATCAAGGATAAGAATTTATGCAGTGACCTGTGGATATTTATGACCTAGAAAAGAGAAAAATGTGATATACACTAAAGCAGCAACTAAAAAGTCTGGAAACAAACCACTATGGACATTGAATGGTTAAACATGCAAAGTTAATAAAGAATAAGTAGATGTGGACTGACTGCTTCAGCATCATTAGCTTTCCGCTTAAGTGAGTCTCTGAAAATGTAGTTGACAACAGGCATCTGCAATGAAAGACTCGAGTTAGTTTAAAAGCAGCAAATAAGAGACATTCCATTATTTCACACTGAGATCGAAAAGCACAGAAATTCAGATTAACATGTTAAGCCCACCACTCAACTTACAAACGTAAGCAACTAATTCAACTATGGAAGACAAATTTAAGTAGCCAATCATGTATAATTGTGATTTAAAAGTGCAAATAAGAGACATTCCACTATTTCACATTGAGATCGAAAAGCACAGAAATTCAGATTAACATGTTATGCCCACCACTCAAGTTACAAACGTAAGCAACTAATTCAACTGTGGAAGACAAATTTAAATAGCCAATCATGTATGATTGTGATACACTCCGTGATTGCACAATGTTTATTTTTTCAACATTATTTTAACTTTTCTAGGTTTAAATTTACAATCCAGCCCACAAATATAAAAATGTTTTAGTGTGGGGCATTATTTCACAAGCCTGCACAAGTTCCAATCTGCCCGTAACCTGCACCAAACCTGCCCTGAATCTGCATTCTATTTTTCAAATTTTTTTAATGTAAGTTTACATTTTCAATGCAACCTGCTCATGTAAAAATGTGCAGGTGCAAGATGTTATTATAAAACCCGCACAAGTTTCAGGCTGTGTGCAGGTTAGGCATAACTCATACATAAACCGGCCCAAAACTGAATTTTAAGTTTACATATGCTTCATGTAAAAATAAAATGTACAAAAGATGAAAACTAAAAAATTCACTAAACCCATAAGCCTTACCAGCCTATCTCACTCAAGCGTCCCTTCCTCTCTCACACTGCATCGCAACACACCACCAGGTTGCACCTAACCTCTCAAATCATCAAACTTGCAAATCACAGCAGCTCTGCTCAGTACACTTTAAGAGTTTTTGGGACCCCAATGCCTCAGTCAGAATACATATCATACTGCCTCACAATGTTTTCATTTTTTTTTCTCTTTTTACTTTTAAATTTTAATTTTATATTAGCTCAGATTTCTATGTTTTTACTAAATGAAAACGTATTATGGATATACTGTTGGTATGAATTTATGATTATTTGAAAATTGAAATTTATATAAAAGGACTTTGATTACTGAAAACATTGATGGCTATATATTTGTATATGGTATAGTATTTTCGTGAGTTTGGGAGGTGAATTGGCAGGGTCATGGGTTTTACTTAATTTTATTGCAGTTAATAATTGTTTTAATATTTTATATTCATATTATACAGATACATGTGTATCAAATTGTTGAAAAATAAGAAATTTAAGATTGCAAAGAAGAAATTCTTGGGATGCAACATGGATATGGGTAACTGGATAACCGCACAGGCTAAACCAACCCCAAGTTCAGACCTTGTGAAACACTTAACATCTAAGATTATAGTTATAAGCCATGCACACCACATGATTAAGATATTACCTCTTTCCCTTTATTATCCTTGTATGTGGTCTTTCTCAATGGGAGAAACAATGCAGCATACAGGAAAAGCCTTCTTTGTTCATCCTAATTTCCAATGCAACAAGAATACATTCATTCAAATTGTAATAAAAGAGCTAAGATTCTTATCAGTGCATTACCGTGATAAAGAAAGGTAGTAGAAAAGTAAGGGTAAGCGACACTCACATTGAAGGTGGAACATCTAATTAATTGAGTAAGGTTCCAAGCAGCATCCATGTAAGCAATGCAAAGCCTATAAAAGATCAAAGGAAAGATTATAACATGATACGGAATAGTCCAGAAAATAGCTAATTTGTTGTAAATTTCATGGTCCAAAAGTACTAACATAGGAAAATATATGTAATCCCTTATGGCACATTGTGCTGGTGCATTAGGTTAAGGCTGACAATAACAAACAGCATCTAAACCTAGATAGGGCTGGTGTATTTAGGAAAGTAGTTATCAAAAGTTTCTTCTATTTTCCCACTCAGGAATATAAAGCACGGCTATTTAAACGTAGATAGTGTATCAGAGATGCTAAGATCGCCTGTGGACTACAGGAGAGGTAGAAGTTTAAGCTCTGTATTTCTGTTACATAAATAGAAGGAACCCTAGCCCTAAGAAAGTTGAAATTTTCACACAAACTTATTCAGCTTGATAGATAAGGTAAACATAAAAATGTGATTCAGCCGTCTACTGGCTGGAGCACCATAACATAGCAAAATAGTAAGATACTCCCCTAAAAAAGGTTCAAGTGAAATTTTGTATATTGTCTTCAGATACCACTGTGTATATTTTTAATATTTTAGCCCTTATTTATCACCCCAAAAGTTTTCACAATCTGAAAGCCTTCCACAACAAGCATAACGAAGATCACACAAATGTATGCTACAACAATGGAAGATAAATGATTCCTATCACCGTGAATGAAATCCACTGAAGAAACTAACTCTATAACAAAAAAAAAGGACTCTGCCATGCGGTACTAAGTTTGAATTTCTTAGTTTCTAAAATCGCATATAAAAATATTCAAGATGCAAGTTGCCAGAAAACAAGAACCAAGTACCAGAAAACAATTTGAAAAGCAAAAGGAGAAAGGTTGATAGTTGATACAATAATGTGTGTAACATAATCAAAGGTACCAAAATATTAAAAAAAGGAGAAAATATTGTCACCATGAAGTTTAATTGACTGCAATTACTACAGTATACCCCCTCAACTAAAAATCATAAACTGTGATCGTCAATCTAGGATTCAGTTTGCTTCTCAACTTTAGTTCCCAAAGTTTTAGTTTAAAGTGAATATAAAATTTAGTCTTTCAATAAGAATATCAAAATTAGAGGGGGTATAAAAAAAAAAACTTGTGATGTAGGATAATATTGACCTAATCATACCTATCACATCCTTCTGACACTGCAGTATCGGACTGCAAAGGAAGATTAAAGACAACCCAGAATAGTTTAAAATCACAAATATAGGTCATTGCTTTAACAGGTTGATTGCCAGAAATCATGAGATCAATCTGCACAGAACAAGTAACAACGAAATTACTAAATAATTACTTTCACACCATAAATGAAACAAAATAAGATGTCCCATGTGATCAACATAAACTAGTATCCCAGAAATCAAATAAAACCTAGCAAAGAACAAACGTACTTCAGCTCCAATGCGCTCTCTGCTAATTTTGGCAGCAAGAGCTGCTTTCACCTCGTCAGATGAAGTAGCTTTCTTTAGTTCTTCATCCAGTACAAACCCAAACCGTGCACCTAAAACGGCAAAAGGATGGTGTAGGAAACAAGTATAATGCAAAAACAAGCAAACAGACCAAAAAAATGGAGAAATCATTTAGCTAGATTCAAACAGCAGAATATTGAAAGGTATACCAATAACTTTATGTTGTTCCCCATGATGAACAATCAAGTGCTACTGAAAATAAGTGACTAAAGAAATTCATAAAAGCACAAGTACCAAAACGAATAGCTCTAAGAACACGAAGAGGATCATCCAAAAACGTAGCTTTTGGAGGCAACGGAGTCACAATCTTGCCATCTTTTAAATCTGCAATTCCTGAAATTAGAAAAAGAAAATGACAGCAGAGTAAACTTGTGACTCTGAGAGGGAAAAAGTTCCTAAAAGGAAAGAAGAAAACAGAACCCATAACCACCTCTTCCTGTAAGATCTTCAACTGATCCAGTGTTGATATTGTAGAACAAGCTGTCAAAGGCAAAGAAATACACATCCTTACACTAATGTTTCCTAACCAATGACATGCATTTATATTTAAAAAATTTACAAAGAGAAGTCTGACAATCTGTGTAGAAATAAATACGTGATTTACAAGAGACAAATTCTTAAGCATTCAACAAGTTATAAAAGGTAATGAACAACTATCAAGATGATTATCAATTTCCAAAACCAGCACAACCACGATTGTTTCAAACTTTTACTTTTGTAATTATTTCACTTATTCTCATATAAAAATAAGATACCTATTGATGGTTAAATCCCTTCTGTATGCATCTTCTTCTGCAGTGCCAAATTTCTGCAATGAGGCAGAGTAGTAACTTGATGAAATCATAAGGTTATTATGAGTAGGGCAGACATAGCTCCATAGACAACTCCAAAACACATAGTAAAGCTTAGAGATAACTTTTGTAAGAAAACTGAAAATTTTTAAAATTAAAAAATTTACTCAGTACTTCATTCTCATCTAAACCCTCATTGAAGCATTCCAAATTAGGAAAATGAAAATAATAAGAGTATAACATTGTGAACTGTTAAATGAGTAAATTATGCAAAAGACCTTATCATAGAAAATAAGAATCATCCAGGAAAAAATTTGCATGAAGAGTAGCAATATAGTACGGATGATCTGCAAAAAAAATAGTTTACCATGGTTGGAATGCGACTATTCTCAGAGTAGTCTTCACATCTTAGGTTTACGAAATCAATCCACAAATCATAAAGGCACAGCCTCGCAGTTTCTAAGTGTTTGGACTGGTTGGGGTTGCTGCAAAGCAAAATTAGAATTTAAACTGAAAATTTACAAGATATAAACCAATAGCACACATTTCAAATACCCAGCTAAATGAATTAGTTTCAAATATCCTACGTCTACATGCAAGTGATTGATCAAGAAAAGAAACTGCATACCATGGAATGACACAAAAACCTGTTGGGGCCTTTTCCCCGGTAGATGACAAATACTCAGCCACCTTATAAGCAAATTCACTGCCCACCACATTGTCGAGGGCGATATCAATGTCATAGCAGTCTTTGCCAAGCAGCTGAAGCAAATAATACCAAAATACATTAGAAATTCCCAAGCATGAATACTGTTACTATCATCAATACAAAAACCTTTAGCCATGTTATCCAGAAACCTGTTCAGAAATACTTAATGAAAGAACGTGGGAGTTTGTCCCTAGCTATTTGACCCAATAGGTGCGTCGTGTCAAGTCCCAAAGATTGCCCAAGCAGCCATGCCATATAATGCACAGTATTCCACAAGTGAACCTATTTACTCTAACCCCGTGACAGTCCGGTTCCTATAGAACCTATCGCTAAAATGCCCAACAGGGCGTAGTGCTAGACAGAGCGAAAAGGATTTTCATAAAATGGGAAATGAAAACTATTAGCCCACATGAAATTTGTGAATAAGTGAATGTCCGATAATTAGAAAGGAATATTCGTCTGTTCGGAACAGGATGTATTGAACTCATAATTCATAGCAATAAACAGATATTGAAACTACGTTCAAACTTAAAAACTGCGTACAACATGATATTAATCACAGAAGAAACTCTTACCTTGTCGCGAACCCAACCACCGGCTACTCGGAGCTGTGTTTTAAGATTTTTTTGTCGGAGAGTGTTGAGAAGGCAGTCGAAAATTTTCTTCTCCTTTTCCGTAACGTCAATTTTCTCCTTCACTTGAACCGCCGGAGGCTCCGCCATTGTTGCTCTGCAAGGCAAAAACCCTAGGATTCTGATTGGGTCGGTTGGGTTTCGAAACCTAAAGTTGTTGTGAGGACGAAAAACAGTTGGAGAGCAATGGACGAGAAGAGAGTTGAGCTTTATGGAAGCGGAAGAAGAAGCTAGTACCAGTCTCATGGAAGAGGAAGAAGCAGCGATCTCCTCGTAGCATTCCGTTTTTACGCTCGTTTAAATGGACTAATAGCATTAGTCCCTAAATTTTAAAATAAATATATTAAAAGATATAATTTGGAAATTTTTAACATTTTAGTCCCAGATTTTCAGCTTTAACATGACATTTTAGCATTTTAACAATAAGTTAAGCTACTTTCAATTTTGCGCTGCAATTACATTTTTGTGGTTAATTACGAAACCTATTTAATAACTTGGTTCAGCTTCAGCAAGCAAATAGAGTTAAGAACAGGTAATATCAAATTGAATCCATTGATTAAATTGAATATCGATCCAAATACATCAATTTATATTTAAGACAATTGAATCTAATTTATTAATATATTATAAATGGATTCAATTTAAATTAATTAAATCGATTTGAATTTTTAGTTTAAATTTTTAACTTTAATTTAAAAATTTTATCGAATTGTATCAATTTGAGAGGATCAAATTTAAAAATTCAAACCATATCCTTCATTGTTCACCCACCTTATATGGAAAATAATTCCACTGCAAACAACCCATTATCCCATTACAGACAATCCATAATACTAGATGCTCCATTAATATGGCTGTAGACACATAATTAAAATCAAAAATAATCGATGAACTTTTAACTCACAAACTCTGCAGCCAGCATATGCATTCTGCCAAACTTCATTGACCATTAAACAAAAAAAAAATTATAAACAAATTTAGAACTGACTTTTGTACATCTCAAGCTTGGCAAAAACAATATACTGCTACAGGCAGGCAGATAAGCAATCCAACTCCTGGATCCTAGTAGAGACAGAGTCAGCATTATGATAAGTTTATACAGTGGAGAATGACTGCAGTGCACTTTCCAATTTACCTTGTCATCCTCCGTATCCCACTTGAGATCCATATTAGATATTGCATAGTTATTTTCCACAAACATTAAAAAAATAAGATTGCATAGTTATTTTCCACAAACATAAACTTCTGAATTCATATCATTTCCTCCTAAAACACTCGTATTTATGGCTCTCCAGCCAGTAGAAGGCTGAATAATTTTTTATGTTTATGATATCTCTCAAATTTCAACTTTCTTATGGGCTAGGGTTCCTTCTATTTATATAACAGAAATACAGAGTTTGGACTTCTACCTCTCCTCTAGTCCACAGGAGACTTTAGCATCTGTGATACACTGTTTAGGTTTAAATAGCTGTGCTATCTATTCCTGAGTGGGAAAATAGAGGAAAAATATGATATCTGCTTTCTTAAATGCACCAGCACTATCTAGGTTTAAATAGCTGTTTGATATTGTCGGCCTTAACCTAATGCACCAGCACAACATGCCAAAAGGGATTACATAATATTTTCTTATGTATTAGTACTCTTGGGCCATGAGAAATTTAAAACAAATTAGCTATTTTCTGGACTTTTCCATATCATGTTATAATCTTTCCTTTGATGTTTTATAGGCTTTGCATTGCTTACTTGGATGCTTTTAGGAACCTTAATTAATTAGATGTGTTAAGGTATGATTAAAGGTTGATATATAGAGCTGTGTTCTAAAGATTATCAATGGTAGAAAAGGATATAATTATTTATTGAATAAGTGTATCTAAATTTAAATTTAAATTATCAAAAAAAATTATTATATTATTATTATCTATAAATAGGTAGTCAAAGGTTATAGAATGAGTGTGTAAGATGCTTAGAATTTCTAAATAGAGAAACTAAGCATTTGATTAAAATTATCAATATACATTCTATTTTTGAGTATTTAACGTCTTTGCATATAACTATCAGTCTCACAATAATGTCAATGAGTTTTAATAGTGGTATCGGAGCACTATTATATTTTGTGTTTATTTTTATTTAAAATTGCTCTACTCATCAAAAGGAATTCAATGAAACCGTAAACATCAAAATCCAATGTCAAAAATAATCGAAAACCGGGATCCACACTTTCAAAGATTGAAGGTGAGTGGGACCCACATTTAATTTATATGCATCACAATGACCAATTGGCTCCCCAACAACTCAACCCGATTTGCTCCAACCCAAACCCAATTCGACCCAACCTAGACCTAGTTCACCCTGACCTAGATTTGACCCAATCTAATTTGATTCAACTTAATTCCAACTCGACCTAACATAGTTCAGATCTGGTTCTAGACTCAGTTCATTCAACTTCTTGGTTCAACTGAATCGAACCTTGGTTTTATCCATTTCTGATTCGATTAAAATGGTTGTCATTTTCAAGCCCGATTTAAAGCTCAATAAAACTTCGATCGAACTCAAATTTGATACTCCTCGATTTTTCGATGAGTCGAATTAATCTGTGACATCATAATTTAGATTTAAGTACTTAAAAATCAGAAATCTTTAGAAGAATATGAGTAACAAAAAAAAAATATCAGTTTTGCACTACTCGACTCGCTAACAGACTAAAGAAAGATTTATTTTATTGTTCTTGAATTGTCTGCAAAAGAACTAAATGTTATAAGATAAATTAGAGATTTAAGACCACTTTAACTCATATGAATACTAATAGATTCAAAGACTGTACATACGAGATAATTGTTCAAAGTGAAAAAAAAAGAAAGAAAAGATTGTTCTAGTTTCTAAGTAAGAAAACGTGAAAAATCCTAAAAAGTCATATCTATGATTGTATCTAAATGAGTATAAGATTAGGTTATTAAAATATAATTATTTGTGAGTCAAAATTTATACAGTTTTTTAAATTTATTTATTTGTATTATGTTGATTTATATTATGGTTAGTAAAATTAATTTTGATTTAGTAAAGATAGAAAGATTGAATAATATAAATTATAATATATGAAAAAGAAAATTTTCTTATTTAATGACACATGAGAAAATATTGTACATTATTAAGAAAAAAAAACATAAAAGACAGAGTTTTAGATAAATAGAAGGAAGACAATGAGTTAGTTAAGGTAACAATTTTTAGTAACATACAAGATGATCTAATTTCTTTATATGAGGGTTATAATACTATGAAGAAAATAATAGATGTATTAGATAGTAAATAAAATCTAATACATATATTTAATTAAAGTTGACTAAATTTAGTAACCTTCATATTAACGAAAGTGAAGGTATAATAGATCACATTATATGAGCCAAAATCTAATACATATATTAAGGTCTCAGAACTATTAAACTATTTAACATGTAATCAATTCATAATTTTTGATCAATTGTAATCACCAAGAGCTCTTAGTAGGTAACAATAAATATTCTCTCTCATATTTAAGAAGAAAACAAAAAAGACTTTGATTATGACCTCTTGGGTTTACTATAGTGTTAGTCGTGAGCCGAAATCAATTTCATATATTTCGTTCTAAACTTTTCAAATACCTAACAACTATGGTTAACATCTAACAATATGTCATAGTTCCTAAATTATAATGAAGAAAAATTCATTGAACCTTTTAATCCTAATTGTACATTCTATGTGAGTCATCCCTCCGTCATCTAATCTCGACTAAGTCAAGGTTCACAGAAAATCAATCCTAAACTCAATATCATTTCGGATCATCAGTCATTATATGTTGAACTCATCACTACAAATTCTTTCATATGACTTAAAAATTCCTTGACTAGGGATATTAGGGTTTCAGCTATTTACTGATGTCTAACTAAGACCTCAAATTTAGATCGAATCAATAATAACCCGAATCCTATATATCGAGTCAATGAATCCCATCTTAACAGTCATTTGTATCCCAATATAAATAACTCATAACCAAATAAACTTTTTATATAAGAAATGATTAGTCCTGTACTTATATACCATATGAACTATGTACATCTATATCAAATAACAACTATGACATCTCAAGTCAAAAGAATACTTCATACACTAATATAATCAAATGATAAATCATTGATTGCATATATTTTGTGTGACTCATTATTTTATTGGTCACTTTCGAAAAATAGTTCTCTAACTATTAATCCATACTAATATCATAATGACATGACTATCATATCATCCATACTAATATTATCTCATGATATTCATCGAAAATATTTAATATACCTATTATGTGATATCTAATACTACGTATGTAGGAAATAGTTTAGATAATACAATTATCTAGGTATTTATATGTATATACTATTTGTTAGTATGATCGAAAGAGAAAATAGTATACACATAAGAATAGAAATAATTTCTTTATTAATATACATATATAGTACATATATATATATAATGATACTGTTAGTGTATGCCCTACAAATCATTCATATTGTCCGTTTCAAAGCTTATGATCTTGTATGAATTTTTATATATTAATGAAAGAAATAGTTCTTTATTTACATACGTTTACTGCTGAAGTCCCAGTTGGCACACCAAGAGGGGGGGTGAATTGGAAATTTAATAATTTAAAACTTAAGTGCGAAATGTAAATGCTTTGCAAAGGAATTAATAAAGCAAAACTAAAAACATGCAAAACAGA
>JAVXUL010000003.1:777362-787495 GCA_035590515.1 Trichilia minutiflora | reverse complement strand
TTTGAAGAGAATCTTTCTTTTCTTTTCTTTTTTTAAGATTCTTCCTTCTTCATATTTCGGATTTACCTGATTCTTAACAAAGAAATAATAGTTAAAATCAACCTATGCGTATATTCTTTGTAGTTGTAGATCCCGTAAGATTAGCTCAATTAGTTTCTTGCTTTGGCCATAATAGTTTGGAGTAAACGAAAGATAAACATTTATTAATTTATTAAGTATTCCGTATATTAAAAATAAAAGGTATTTCATAAGTCAATTTAATAAAATTAAAAAATTGAGGGTATAAATAAGGGTTGAGGTTGAAATTTGAATTAGTCCATATGAATTTTAGGAAAATTATAAACTGGATATGATTTATGATCCTTTATTTATTTTTTTTTTACATAATAGTTTTTCTTACTTAATTATTTTTTATACATAATTATGATATAAATAGTAAATTATAAATAAAAATATTATGAATGAGGTGTATATATATACATTGATTATGCACATTTAGTTATTTTTATTGATTAATACATAAATATCTAAAATTTTAATGCCAGTAGGATTTAAATTCGAATTATTTTGTATCATATTCAAACAAAAATCTATTAATTGAATTAGTTAATATTCACAACAATGTTAATTATGCATATTCTATTAAGCTCTTCGATATATTTGAAGAAAAAAATTTAACTGAACGAGTACTCAACCTATTACTTTGAATATGTTAAAAATGATTAATTTTGACTTAATTTTAAAAGTAAATTATAAAAGATATATTATAATATAAATTTTTGTATAATAAACTAAAAAGAAAATATTATTTCAACATGTAATATTATTTTATCAAATGGATAAATCATATGCCAATATATTTTCAATATATATATATAACGTGAAGTTTAATTAACTGAACTGCTAACTTTGGTTAGTTTTATAGTTAAATACAACCTAAATTATGCCTACTGATGGAGATATAGAGGTTTCCAAACACACCATTATTCTCGAACCTACAAGTAGTCTAAAAGCAATTTTTAAATATATTTTTTCTCAACAACTTTTCAGGTAAATTATAAAATTAAATGAACCCCCTCACACCTTAAAGTGGCAAATATTAAATTAATTGATTAATTAAATTAAAATACACAAAACTTGGACAACCCAAATAAAGCTGTATACATAAAAAATTTCAATTAAATCTCAAAGAAATAAAATTCCTACCTAATCCCACCTCGCTTTCTCAATTAATTAGCCAAATCTCAAACCCTAACCCCATAAAAACCAAAACCGTTTTTCGGAAACGGATAAAACGAATATCAAAATAAGACAACCCAAAGCTAAGGCAAGCAAACAGGGATTGTCAGAAACGGTGTCGTTTTCTCCACGTGGACGGTCCTCAAATTTTGCTCAAAAATAAGACAACCCAAAGCAAAGGCAAGCAAACAGACATTGCCAGAAACATTGTCGTTTTCTCCACGTCGACGGTCCTCAAATTTTGCTCGTGCTGTCTGTCATTAAGTATTACCGGCTATTTCCGGTGAAAATTGAAAACTAGCTCTCTTACAACATTAGATTTGGATCGTACGTTGTGTGTTTCGTTGGCTCGGTTTTCTCCCGCTATAAATACTAACGCGCGCCCCTCTGTAACTTTTTCCTTTCTTCTGCTTTTTGTTCACCTTCTCTCTCTCACAGCGATTTCGTTTATTGTTTTTCCTCTTCGCCTTCGTCGACATTTAACCGGCGAAATCGCCGGCGACTGTTGAACCGTCGGAGAAAATTATCTTCTTTTTTCTTCTCCGTTGCTTTCGCTCTTTGTGGTTTGTTCTTGATTTTCTGTTTTGTTTTGTCCTTAAATTCCTTTCGAGCTCCTGATCTGGATGTTTCCCCAAACTGAACATATTGACCTTCTGAATTATAAATCTCGATATGTACTTGTAAATTATATGTTTTTATTTTTATTTTTATGGTAATTCTTTTTTTTTGAAATATGAGCAAGTATAATGTACTGCATTTGGTGAAAAATTGAAAGAAATTTGATTTTTTAATGTGTAAGTGTTTATAAATCTTATTTATTAGTTAAAACGTTCCATTTTATAACTTACTGTTATTTTTTTAAATAAATTGCAGACAGGACAAATGGAATAGTTACATCAGCTTGTAAATCTACAATTATTTTATGATAACTTTATTTAGGTAGAGAACTTTCTTATGTTTTGTTTGAATTTGGTTGAAATTTTGCATAATCAAAGATTTAATTATTGTTTTTCATTAAAATACTAATTTTGGCTGAATGAATGGGTAAAAACTTTAATATTGCTTATAAATAGCTATTTTAGATTTCTATATCTGAGTGTACATTTAATTTTTTTCCTTGAATCATTTGGTTTATAGATCATTTAGTGCACCAGAAAAAAAGGCTGATATCTGAGGAAATAGGGAAATGGATGGGACAAAGGAGGTGTTGGGACTAAGATATGTGAACTCACATTGCTCTATCTCTGAAATGGATGACTATGATCTCTCACGCCTTCTTGATAAGCCGAGGCTTAACATTGAGAGGCAGAGATCTTTCGATGAGAGGTCGCTTAGCGAGATCTCCATTGGTATGATACGTGGAGGTCTTGATAATTATGAGAGTACTTATTCGCCACGGGGAAGGTCAGGGTTTAACACGCCGACATCTTCGTCTAGGAACTCGTTTGAGCCCCACCCCATGGTGGCAGAGGCGTGGGAGGCTCTAAGAAGGTCCTTAGTGTATTTGAGGGGTCAGCCAGTTGGTACCATTGCTGCATATGATCATGCTTCTGAGGAGGTTTTGAACTATGATCAGGTAAAACTTTTTCATTATGCTTATTATGAAGACTTGTTATGGATTCGTTTCAAATATGATAGAAAATATAAATGTGCCACCCTTCAGACAGGCCACTAGTGATTGGAAAATAAAACATCGAAAAATGCTTTATAATTGAAAACTCTGATCCATCAGGGAAGTGGTAACTTTAATTAGATTAAAAATTAAACCTTGTATGGAGAGCCATTACACTATGGGGGGCTGATGATATTGAAGAACACTTAGGTTCAGAGCTTCGTCTGGGGTTAAAAGCTGTCTTAATTATGATGTGGCAAAAGATCAAATTAAAACTTCACCCACGAAGGAAGAAAGAGGGAGACAGATTGAATTGAATAATTAACGTCCATTACATTTTGTAATTCTTGATGTTGAAATCTGAGAGCCCATGCATTTCTGTTAATCATGTTACTGGAATTACTTTTTTCAGTCTTATGTTTTTTTTCATTCAGGTTTTTGTACGAGATTTTGTACCCAGTGCCCTGGCATTTTTGATGAATGGTGAGCCTGATATAGTGAAGAACTTCCTCTTGAAGACTCTGCACCTTCAAGGGTGGGAAAAAAAAATAGACCGATTTAAGCTTGGAGAAGGTGCAATGCCTGCTAGCTTCAAAGTTCTTCATGATCCTGTTCGAAAAACAGATACAATTATTGCAGATTTTGGTGAGAGTGCCATCGGAAGAGTTGCTCCAGTTGACTCTGGATTCTGGTGGATTATTCTCCTCCGTGCGTATACAAAGTCTACTGGGGATTTATCTCTGGCAGAGACACCTGAGTGTCAGAAGGGGATGAGGCTCATTTTGGCTCTGTGTCTTTCAGAAGGATTTGATACATTCCCAACTCTGCTCTGTGCTGATGGATGTTCAATGATTGATCGAAGAATGGTAAGTTTTCATCATGATTTTAATTAGCCATGTTTTAGCTGTTCATATGGTTACTTGTTTATGTGTTACTTGGTGAATCTGCTATCATTAAATTTTTTATATTGCCAAGATGAAGTGAGTGGAAATCATTGAACTTTGTAAAGCATAACAAGTTTCCTCTCCAGAACCATATTAGCTGATTGATTAGTTGGTTTGACTTAGATATGTGGACGCTGCAAAACAACCAATCGCATTAACTGTTGTAAAAGTACTAAGGATACCTAATGGCTTTTAGACTTACCAATATAATGATTAGTAGGCAAAGTATTAGCAGCAAATAGTATAATTACTAAATAAGTAACAAAGCTTCCTCTCTGATAAATAACAGTCGCTATAGATAACGAACGTTAATTTGGGTTGAGCTAAAACCAGATTGTGCTTGTTGATTGTACGTGATGTTAGTTGATAATTTATTTTCTAGACCCTTTTATAGTTATTTTTGTCTGATATTTTGTTTCTTCATAGGCTGGATTCCTGTTTAATCAAAAAGAATAGGATATAACTTCAAGAAACTTTGTTTCATATATGCATCCACAATGGTTTTGTGTACCAAAATTTAAGTTTCACATGTATATTCATTTTTTTTGCAGGAAAATCTAGATCATTTATTAGAAGGGAAAAAATGGGGTATCATGTACAGTAGTTATTGTGTTAATCTCGGAAAAAAACTATGCATTTATTATCTTAGGGGATTTGTTGAATATATTTTAAGTGATAAACTGAGTGCTTCATTTGCACATGGGATATAATGGCTGATTAGGAAATTAGTTCCTTAGTTCTGGTAAAACAATAGATTCGGATACTTTTACTCCATTTGAACAAACAGATCTCTAATGTTATAATGGTTAGATTAATTAAATGCAATAACATATTTACTCTTACTGATAAAATAAAGTCATCAAATGGGTCCCTGCATTTTTATATATGTAACAGATTATTTTTTCAGAGAAAAAAAGAAATAAATTGCAAACAAGCATAGGAAGATTAAATGGTTTCCCAAATTTCCTTTTTGACTTTTTTGCTTTATTGAATGACAGCTAGTTTTCCCAGCTGCACTTTCCATATTGAGCTGTATTAATGTCTTCTACATATTGTATTTTTTTTTTCTTTCTAATTTCTCACTTACTGAACAGCTTAAAATGAAACTAATATCTCTTCTGGCTGCAATGCCTTGTTCCATCAGCATTTTATTCTATTATTATTATTATTATTATTATTTTTTTTTGTTTGGGGGTGGGTTTCGTGTTCATTTCATATGTCCTTGAACCCTTTTATAAATAAGTTTTCCCTTCAATTTCTTTGTGCACCTTTCAATGCGTGTCCAATTCCTTCCTCCAACATTTCTTAGAAATGCTTGAGTATGGATCATTTTATGTGATTAGGCATGAATTTTGCAGACATCTTATAGTTTTAACCTTAAGTCAATGACAATGAGGTGATGAAACGCAACAAAAGTAACCTCTTTTCTTCATCCATTTTACTCACGAGTTGCACTTCTCATTGCTCAAGCATTGATTACAATTCTGACTTACCATTCTATGCATGAGCAGTGTTGATATAATAGTCATTTTGGTTCCATATGCCTTGTTATTCTTCATTTTTTTTCTAATGGTCTTCATAAACATTTATTAAGTTTGAATATAATATTTCTTTATCATATATACAGACTTCATGTATATAGTTTGTCATGCTACAACTATCATGGAGTTCTTAATCTATTAATTTGCAGAAGAGCGGCATTCCATAATTGGTAATGTACTGTTGTTTTTATGATATGAAAGTCTGAATATGTTTTCTGATCCCAAATTTTATCTCTATCTAAATTTTTATTTTTCTTATATCAATTGATACAATAATTTAATATCTACTTTGCCATTTGAAGCAATGTCATTTGTCTTCTATTCTTACTGACAAACAGGTTTTTTTTTTTCTTTTCTCATTTCTGATATACTGCATAATTGAAACACGTATATTAATGATGGTAGTTACCATTAAACCAAAATATCAAGATTGTTTAGAATAATTTACCCTACTACAATGATAACATGTTTGGGATTGTCATAAACTGTTTGTTTGAGTAATAGTCAAATATTCGTCCCATTTTCTAACTTTGGCATGAGAATAGATTATAGAAGCCAGATTTTTCTACACCATGCTGTATTCTATTGTTCATATTTCAGATCATGGTATTCCTTACCTGAAAAAATGAAAAAATGATGTATGCCCATGATCTAAAATTCTATTGTGCTTTTAATTATTGCTTCGACTTTTCAAGGGTTAATTGATGAGCTTTTGTCTCCTTTCAGAGTTGAACAAATTTTACCTTTTTCTAAATACTTTAACATCACAAATGTATTTTGCAGGGAATTTATGGTTATCCTATTGAAATTCAAGCACTTTTCTTTATGGCTTTAAGATGTGCTTTGTCAATGTTGAAACACGATGCTGAAGGGAAAGAATTTATTGAGAGAATTGTAAAACGTTTGCATGCTTTGAGTTATCATATGAGAAGTTACTTCTGGCTTGACTTTCAACAGCTAAATGACATATACAGATATAAAACAGAGGAATACTCTCACACAGCTGTAAATAAATTTAATGTCATTCCTGATTCTATTCCTGATTGGGTTTTTGATTTTATGCCTACTCGTGGTGGCTACTTCATTGGCAATGTGAGTCCTGCAAGGATGGATTTTCGATGGTTTGCTTTGGGTAACTGTGTTGCAATTCTATCTTCTCTTGCAACTCCAGAACAATCAATGGCTATTATGGACCTTATTGAAGCTCGCTGGGAGGAGCTGGTTGGTGAAATGCCACTAAAAGTCTCTTATCCTGCTATAGAAAGTCATGAATGGCGGCTTGTAACTGGGTGTGATCCTAAGAATACTAGATGGAGTTACCATAATGGAGGTTCTTGGCCAGGTTTGTTACTTCCATTTTTATAATTCTATTTGGTTTGACAACTCAATAGTAGGATGAGGAATTTATGTGTTTAAAATGTGTTAGGATACTTATTTTGTTTCCATTTTCTATAGCGTTATGTTTTTATGTCAGAATATGTGAAATTGAGTTGGATTTCTCTGACTGTGAAGCTGTGGGAAAATAATCACATTCAAAATACACTGAAAGTTGGAACCAATTATTCAGGCCAATCTACTTTCAGAGTTCTCAAGTTAAATCATAATAGACCAACTGGTTTTCAGACAGCAGTAGTTTTGTTTGGTTATTTGGATTATCTGGCTGATTATTTGCTTAGTGTTCCTTGTAAAGCTGTGATTAAGTTTTTTTCCTTTTGGTTGCAGACCGCTGTTCACTTAAAATCCTGAAAGTATGATAAGATTCTTAAGATGCTTAGAAAGCTAGGCAATGAAAACACTGGTCCTCTTGTGAGACCTTTTGTTTTCTCTTAATTTTTTTTCTTAATATATTTGAATGCTAACTTCCAATGTCTGCCAAGCACTGTATGATCAAAATGATAATGCCACCTAAGTCGTCATAATCACACATTATCACTTCCATTACGTTATTTTATTTTATTTTTCTCGTTCAAGTTGTCTCTCACACGTTCCTGTTCAATTTCTCCTACTTATCAGTGGCATGATCCAACTTAGATTCACAGCAAATATTTCTGTCCATGCTAATTGGACAGAAAAGTTGTTTTAGTTCTTTTTCAAACTATAACATTATTGCTTATTCTGGAATTCTTAAGTGGAAAACTAATTTTTATTTAGGTACTTTTCATTTCTTATTTCAATAGATTTTACCTTATTTTATTTTGAATGCAGTGCTTTTGTGGTTGCTAACGGCTGCTTGCATTAAAACTGGACGACCGCAGATTGCCAGACGAGCAATTGATCTTGCTGAGACCCGTTTACTAAAAGATGGTTGGCCAGAATATTATGACGGTAAACTTGGTAGATATATAGGTAAACAAGCTAGGAAATATCAGACATGGTCGATTGCTGGATATCTGGTTGCAAAGATGATGCTTGAGGATCCCTCACACTTGGGTATGATTTCCCTTGAGGAAGATAAACAGATGAAGCCAGTGATCAGAAGATCGTCTTCCTGGACTTGCTGAAAAGAGTAAGCGGGTGAGTGAAAAAAAAAAGAGGGAGAAAAGGGACAGGCAAAAAAAGAACATTTGGTAAGACAAGATCTTGATTCCTTTCTTTTCACGCTATTATTCTTTGGTGTCCGTTGTCTTCATACATCTGATTTAAAAATTCGATGTTTTGTACAATGGCATCGGCTGAGAATGTCTTGCTCATCGAATAAAAAATATGTTTTGCTGTTTATGTCTAGAACTTTTGTATGGCATCTTGTTGATGCTATGCGATGCCAGGTATCTTAAACTCTTAGCATTTGCTGGCAAAAATCCAAAAATGCAGCAAATTTGAGTAGCATGTTGAAATTCTACTAGCTTATGATGGCGAAAATCCAAAAATGAAGCAAATTTGATTTATTCACTCTGTATTCACTGCATTTTTCCTGTTTGATCTTCTGTATCTTTTGCTTTTGATATTTGTTGTTCATAACAAAGAAAATTTTCATGCAGTTCTGTATTTTCTCCCCCAAAATTTTCGTGGGAGGCAAGAATAGATGTTCAAACCCACGCTTGTATTCTGCAACTGCATACTAATTGAAAGCTTTTTTTAATTTCCTGCATAAAACTGAACATTTGTTTGTATACGTGACAAAGTTTTATTCCTAGTAAGATTGTTTTTCTCTTTGGGCCGTGAGGTTTGTCACGTCCTATATGTTATGGGGAAGTAAAAAAAAACAAAAAAAATTATATGGAACACCTGATAATCAAACAATATTTGGGGTAAGGTTGGAGTTGGGTGGTAGCCGGGTATGGGTTTGAAAATTTGAAACAAAACAAAACAATACAAAAGGCAATTCGGAGGGAACAAGCGAAATTTAGTGCATATCTTGTTTGAATTGTTGACTAGTTAAAACGTTTTTTTTAATGTCAAAAATTTTAAAATCTTTTTATTTTGTTTCATTGCTGTTAGAAAATAACTTTTGAAATATTGAAAAAGTTGTTTCGCTTATACTTAAAAGTTTAAATTTTGGGTTTTGTAATAGTTTTTATAAAAAATTAAATTATTTTAAATATTTTTATTTTATATAAAAAATTTACCCACTTTTTTAATGTAACTTTTCAAAATTTATTTATCAAAATAATTACATAATTTTTATCTTCAAATACCATTCGCAAAAACTCTAATTTAAGCAATTCTACTTAAAAACTTTTTATAAAATGGAGCTCAATAGGGCATTTGTTGTCTCTCGCTCTCTCTATTTGTTTTATACTTATATCTATATCTATCTATCCATATAAGAGATACCTTAGGGTCCATTTGGTATAACCTTTTAAGTATAATTTTAAACCAAAAAAAATATTGGTTGTTTTGTTATCATAAATAATTTTTAATAAATATTGTGTAATTACTTTAATAGATAAATTTTAAATTATGATAAGAGAGAAATAAAAAAAAATTAGAATAAAATAAGAGTACTGTGCACAATTCTATTTTCTAAAGGATAAACAATTTCTATTATCAAAAGCTCAAAATTTAGTTTTTTTTTTTAATAAATTAAACAGTTATTTTAATTGTTTAAAACCTCTTCCCTAATGACAACTAAATGGTGCGTAAAAAACCTTTTTGATTGATTAATGAAAAAGTCAATCAAACGAGTACTTTGTGAGCTTGAAATTAGAGTTGAATTTACACCATTTATTTTGCCTGCTCGATTCATCTCCCTCTCATATTGAAATTGCTTTGCATTCTTCTGAGTGGGTTTAGGCTTATTGTCATAGTGGTCATTTTGTTTATGAGACATTTGTGCAACATGCTAAGCACCAAACTCAGCCGGTAATTTTAAATATGTTATATAATAACTTACATCCTCTGAATTTTTGTAATATTTCACTTCAATAATTAGAAAACAAAAACGACCTTTATACATTACCCCTTTCTTAAAGTTATTTTTCATAATTGCCTTTATACTCTTACATACAGTAATAAAATTTAATATAATTATTTACTTAATTATTTTAAATATTTAATAATTTTATTTTTCTTTAATCTTATCTTGTGGTTTATTAGACAATTATTTGTTGATTTTAATGTTATACAATTTTATATTTTGATGATAACAAAATATATTGATCAATCAAATTAAAAAAAAAGGATTTCAAGAGTTTCAAAAAAATCAAAACTTGAAATATTCAAGTTGATGTGAACCCGTAGACTAAATAACTTAAAAATCCACGAACAAGTAGATCCTAATCCGGAAAGCCAATATGGTCAGATTTGAAAACCTTTGACCTGATACTTAGATTAATTCTTGAACCAAGGGTATATTAA
>JAVXUL010000003.1:761116-773099 GCA_035590515.1 Trichilia minutiflora | reverse complement strand
ATACGACACTTGGACTCACCGGACTATACTATAACAAGACTACTTATACTTGAGTACATAATCTAATTGAGATCACTTATCTTAGATCCTTGATAAAAATTTCATTTGTTGAGTTTGTATATAAGAAGGTTTATGGGAAAAATTTAGCATAGTTAAAGCATGTTTAAGATAGATTGTTTTCTTTGTTCAATGAGTAGATGGTTGGTTTGCTTCAGTCATTATTGGCTACGACATCTACTAGTCCTACCTAAGCTCGATATGATAGTTCAAGTATGACATATGATGATTATGTATTCAATGAGACCATAGATATATTAAAAGTAAGATTTATAATTATTCTTTCCTAAACTTGATACTTTTCATTTTAACTTATTATATTTAGCATATTTAATATTTGCTTATAACTTATAAATAACTTGTATATAACTATATGCCTTGTAGAAGTTTGATGACTTTAAGAGTGGATTATAATTGTATTTATAAAACTTAATTAAAGCTTTATTTGAATGCACCATGAGTAGTAGAAATATTAACTAGGAAATTTTAAACTTTTGGAAAGGAAATGAGTTTCATTATCCTATCCTTGCTTCCATGGCTCGTGATATCTTAAGCATTCTTATATCTACAGTTGTATCCAAATTGGCTTTTAGCATTGATGGTTGGATACTTGATCAATTTTGAAGTTCACTTAAGCCAGATATAATGGAGGCATTGGTTTTCACAAGAGATTGATTGTTTGGGGAGAGTAATAATTTAGTTTTTTTTAATAATTCATTTAAATTTTTTTTGGTTGCTTATAAGTATGATAATTATAATTTATTTTTCTTATTATCATAGAAATTGCCTATACTAAAGTGGATGATATTACTAAAGATATATTAAACTCGAGTATCACTAGTGTTCCATTTTCAGAAAGTAATACAATTCCTATTGGTTGTTTGTAGACCATGATAGTTGATAGGTTTGTTCTATAACTTACTTATATTTTTATTTCACTTTATTTTTTTATTTATTCTTACTATTACTTATTTTTTTCTTGTTTGTATTTAGGTGATTTTGTTTTATTTTGCTTTCATGTCTGGTTGTTTTAAACAGATTACTATATAAATATTGTTGATACTCGTGTGTATTCTAAAGTATTCTTTACTATCTCATGAACAAATTTGAACATTGAATATTGAACATTGTTGCCAATGCCCATGCATGTTAATGGTTGCATTAGCAATTTGAACAGTTTTAAAATTTTAAATTATATAATGTCCATACTTCATGAAGTATGGATTGTTTGGTGGGATGGATATGAATTTGATTATTATAATTATAGCTAGACAAGTGATAAATAAGGAGATATTATTGAATCCAACCTACCTGTTTGCTAGAGTTGATTTGTTTAACTTATGGGGAATATTTTTTAATTATTCTTATTGATTTTATCTTGTAGTTGCAGTTAGATGAAGAATGTTAGTCAAATTTTTAGCCAAACAAAGGAAGGGATGGTGGGTGAATTTGCACAAGAGAAGAATGGGTGGTAATGCAAATTTGAGGGGAAAATATAGGGGAAAGATATGAAAAGAATGTCACCCACCATTCTAGGAGTTTTTTATGCAAATAATAGCATAAAAATTAATGTGACATATTATTAATTAATAAAAATATAAAAACAAAGTAATTATAAAAAAATTGATGCCAATAAAGAGGCAACATAATTAATACTATCATTTTACGTTTATATTTTTTTAAAAATTAATATATAAAAAATTTTAAATTTATATCTTATATTTGATTGTACAATAAAATGATATTTATAAATTATTTTATAAATTAATGTTAAAATATGAGAAGATATAACACACACTTATCAATGCTATGTTATTTAGGATACCAAGTTTAGGATTTAAATTTGGTACATGTAGTATTACTATTTTATAATCAATTTTGAAATTATTAGAAGACGTGTAAACTTGCAAAATATTTGGCAAATTTGAGGGTTGTCGAAAAAAGTATGGGTGGTAATGCAATTTACCGTTTCTCAGGCTTCATAAATTTAACCACGATACAGTTGTCAAAAACTAGAACAACGTTACGGTACGGCGTCGAAGCGAGCGGAGCCAAAGTCCAAATTTTAGGTTTTGCCGCCAATGGCGAAGAATGGAGACTTTAAGCAGACCGAGAACCGAAAGCTCAGTTAATTTGACTCCAGATTTAGTTTTCGATAGCAGCAGATGTAGATATGGCAGCCAGAAAGCACCAGTATAAGAGTAAGAAGAAGAAGAATCACAGCAAAACAGCCTTTTCTTCTTCTTCTTCTCCTCATATTTTCCCAACCCTAATTTCCCAATTTCGCTCTCAACAGGTAATTTCTCTTCTGGGTTTGGTTGTTTATACAGTAAAATGTTCATATTTCTTTTACATTTGTAATTATTCTGTTTATGAATTGTTTAAATTTCAGGGCTTAAAGGTGCCTGTTTTCAAGAGTTTATATTACCTACTGATGCGTTTAACTCTAAATGAGAGTGTAAATTGGTCGTCTAATTGTGAAGTTTCTGTCAATTGCATTGATAAAGACTACTATCAATGCGGTTTAACCGTTAAATTTAGTGAAATTTGTGGCCTTTCCGATGTTTTGTTCGAACAACTTAATAGCAGATTTAATCAGTTGTTTTATGCTCGTCGAGATCATGTCTCTATTAGCCAGGCTCCTGAGCGAGCTATCTTGGTTTTGAGTTCGTCGGCATCCATAGAAGAACTAATCCTACATTTGAGATGTTGCATGGTTATGCTGAATTTGCTGGTTCCTGATCAGAATCTTTTGATACAAAAGGGCAAAGTTCTTCTTTCGATACTTAGCAGATTGATTTCGGTAGAATTAAGTTCCGGTAGTGAGAGAACTTCTGTCATCTTCAGAAAGTTGGTTTGGTGTGAATTCACATGTGTTGAGAATGATTGTACTGGGCCCGTTGGGGACAGATTTGTTACTTCCGAATGCTTATCAGGATCTTCTAATTTGGTCCATAAAGTTCCATGTGCATTACTTGAGGTATTTAATGAATGCAACTCTTCTATTTCTGTATTAAAAAAAATTTATACCAACTGTGGTTTCTAGTAGAAAGTTCATTAATGCTCATTCTATGATGTATTTTCTTATAAGGGTGGTTCCTAGTTATAATTGAATGAATTAGGATGAATCTTGTTTTTTATGTTGATACATAGCCGACCCATTTTTATTTATCCTCAAACAAGAAATAATCTTTCACGATTGGATATTTATTAGTAGTGGCAGAGCTATGAATATGATTTAGTAGGGGATAATTTAAACAATAATCATCTTGATGATTTTTAGATATTGGAAAACTGGGATTATAGACTGAGTCTCACAGATCTTTTGTTTTTCTTTTATTTTCTTGGCATGCATGAATTGATTGTCTAGATTTGTTTTTTTATTTTTCGTTTTCTCACATATATAGCAAATCGTAAAAAAAGAATAGCAATTAAATAGTAGATAGAGATGTAGTAAACACCAAAAGACAAAAGAAAAAAAAAATAGAGCTGTTACTTGTGGGAATTAAAAAATAAATGGAAGGATGTAGGTATTGACTTATGTGCATCAATGTAACGCTACAACCAACTACACAGAACTTGAAAGCTATAACACTAAAATTGAAATTCTAACTTAAAATTTTGACAAAAATGTTGAAACTAAAACGTAAAATTTTTAATACAGAATTTGATATATTTAACATGAATTGTAAACTCTTGGTTGCAATTTTTTTTTCCTTTTCTTTTTAACTGAGCAAATCTCGTGAAAAAGGTTTTTAAGAGGAAGATTTTATGAGTTTCTTTTACTTACAAGTTAAAGAATTAAAAGTTAAATAGATTGATTTTGTAAGTTTATGTGACTAATTGGGTGAATTTACAGGGGTAAACCCATTCTTCCCTTTTTGTAAGAAATTTTCTGTCCCCAAGAAACTTAAAGTAAATCTACCTCTAGATATCAGCTCGAGTCACTCTTTCTCTCTTCTACAGCTTTTCAACCTGTACTCTTTTCTCCATAATCTCTTTGAATGTTTAACAGTTGTATGTGTACTTAGGCTTAGTTATCATATGTATTTTCAGTGTGTATATGCATCCACAAAATTTTGAACAATAATTTTCAGAACAAATTAATCTATTTTCCGTTTAATTACAATATCTGTAAAATTTTTCAAAAAAAAAATTATATATTCAGATCTAAAGTGACCTATTGGTCAAGTCATTAACCAATTTCACTGGTCTGTTGTCTAGACCGCTGATTGCTCCCAAATGTGCTGACTATGATATCAACTACAACTACATGCATCACGAGTTCTCGAGTAATTGTTTAGTTTTTGTTTTTATGGCATATTGTAAATATTACTTTCTGTGTAAGTTGTTTAGTGGACCTTAAATTTTGAAAAGAAGCTGCTCATTTAAAATATCAGTAGTTAGAACCTCATGATTTTCTAATTTTTGGTTTTTGAGGCATGCTATTTAGTTTCTTTTTACATTCTCAAAATAACAGTTTCCTTTGTACAATACCTTATTGCAAGCACCCTGACTTATTTTATATACTAGTTCTGTCTTGTGGGACAACATCATTTTGATAAGATAGGGATATTTTTCGGCTATGTGGTCGAATTACGTTTTAGGCATTTCAATTTATGATAGACTTCATGTTTTCAATCTCTTTTAATTTCTTAATAACCTTAGTGTGCTATTTTCTTGAGACATTTATGATTTGCTAAATAATAGCTTAATGATGAAGCCTTATTTCCAGGTATTTGCAGATGAGCTGTTGCTGCAGAAATCATTGAGAGAGTATTTTTTGCTAATTGATTCTGTATCTTCCCTAAATGAAATGCTATTCATGTGCCGATTTGGTCATGATGATATTGGAACTGTGCTGGAAGTGATTGCTGGTCATTTCATTCTATCATTTTCTAATGAGCAAGCGTTTGAAAGCTTCCTCAACAGATTATTTTGGCAGCACAACAATGATTTTAGGACTCCTGAGATGAGCTTGACTGCATCCTTGTCGTTGCTGCTCCATCCTGTCTTACTATCTGCACCAAAGATAATTCAGGCATATCTGATTTTATTGGTCTCTGAAGCCATAGGGATTGGCACATCTTCTAAGTATTTGAAACCATATCCTGCGAACATAGATTGTTACTTAGCAGCATTTGAAAGGTCAATTATTTTGTATAATATACAAATGTCAAGCTTTCATATGGATGCTCATTCTATTGGTAATAGTTCTAATTTAAATCCATGTATGCTTGGAAGTAGTCGGCTACCTTATGAATCGCTTCTTCAGCCAGCCACAAGGGAAAAGATTAATCATCTAGTTACCAAGTTCGATGACTCTTGGGATTCTTATGTAACCAATAGATCCCCAAGAAAAAAGTCAGACCTTGTGGATGCTTCTATTATGTATGCAAAGGAGAGCTTATATATTCTTGATAAGTCATTCGGAGATAAAGCTTTGTCAATATTAAATTCCATTGTACTAAGAGGCTCTTCTGATGATAGATGCGGTACTCTATTATACAAGGGCAGAAGTCCTCAAGAAATATGTCTTCTTTCTTCGATATTGAAGTTAATGAGTAGTTCAATGTTACAAGCTATTTGCTGTTTAAGGCATGGCATCAGTTCTGGTTGTCTGAGAACTTTGCAGGATATTATTTTATGCAAAGAATATGATGTCTTAGTAAATCTTATTGGTGGGTTTCAGCAATTTAATATCTATCTACCAATTCAGAAGTTCCTGTCTGACATGATGAAAACTTACCCACAAAGGCATAAAGAGTCGAAGTGGATGCTTCTGCATTTTTCAGGCTTGCTATTATCAAGTTATGTTAGTGGACATGATTTCTTAGTCATGAATTGCATATTTACAGTGACAACCTTGCTGAGTTTATTCATTTTTGAAGAGGGTGATTTAGATGCTCTGTCATCATTGTTCAATTCTGGGTTGGAATCCATCTCATCTGAATATTGCAATAACATCAAAAAGGTACATTCATGGTATCCCTAGTCACTCTACAAAGTTCATTTTTGCTGGCCTATGCTGTTAAAAACTATGAACTAATGCTGCAGGCATTTATGGAACAAAGGTCTGGCAAGAGAATTGCGTCAAAATTTCAGAAGGTCAAGAAATTGTACTTGAGGTAAATTATTATCTTCTGTTGGCTGATGTTGAGCATGTTATAAAGTTGTTGCTTCAATTACCTTAAAATCAGTGAATTTACTTGTAGTTCTGTTTACTAATTCTTTCAGCGAATGTTTTGTTGGAAAGAAAACATGCCATTTTTGGCAAATGAATCTAACCTGCACTTGCATTTTTGTTATGGATTTAGTCTGCAACTTATTCTACTCTGAGTTGTTAGTTTATAGCATGTTGATACGGAAAAAGATCATTATACTCAAATTAAAATTGAAACTTAATGTCGTACGTATAGTTTATTACATGGCATTACATGCCATACTTGCAATTGAAAATTTTAGTGGAAAAAGTTTCCGAGGTATCGTTGCTCTTTGCAAGACATTAGAAATTTCTGACTACTATTAGGAGGATTTTTGTTGAATATTCGTCAAACTATATTTATGTATGATTTAATTCTAGATCTATTTCAAGAACCATGCCTGATTGCTCTTTAGATGCTTCCCTTGTATTCAAGCTACTTTCAGTTAGTTTCATACTCCAAGCCTGTTGGATTTGTGAAGAGATAAAAATTGGTAGCTTCCTGATAGGAAATACAGCATCTTGATTGATAATTTCTCTCTTTTTGCTTTCTAATTCTTCATAATGTTACTATTCTAGTATTGCAGATTGTTGCATGTTTCCACTTTGGAGCGGGGGATTGGTCACATTTCCATGAATTAATATTGTAATTCCATTTTTGTTTTCAGTATTGTGCACAAATTTGCAGCATGGGTATAAATCTAGACGTATTTTATTTCATCATAATGAAACCTGCTATCAAAAAAACAAAAATGCAGAAAGACAACTAGAATGAGTATAACTATCTTGTATATGAGTTCTCGGAACATTACTTGCGGGTTGAAGAAGAGATATTTGATTGTCAAAAGTTTTTTTGTTTATTTTTTCTTACATTATAGCTTATATTCCTCGGCCATTTTATTTAAACTAATATTTTTAATAGCTTGAACCTTCTACTTTTACATGTATGGGTACTAAACTAAACCTTTTATATTATTATTTAAAACCAACCAATGCATAGCAATTATAGTAACTTAAGGATTTGTCATTTCTTGTACTGTTCCTAATCCCTGTGACATCTATTCGTTGTTTATGATCTTTTCATTACTGTCACAGCAAGCTCTCTCTTACAAGTTTTCACAAAAGAAAGAAAGACAAGCAAGTAGAAAATTTTGAAAATGCCCGTGTTCTCAATCACATGGATACGGTAGAAGAATCAGAGGAGGTGTGCAATGGTGAAATCTTTCTCAAGTGCCTACGAGACAGTTTTAGCACATCGTCTGATATTGATGATTTAGCTGACTTTATCGAGTGCAAACCTGGCAAGGACTATTCTGCCTGGTTGAAGGATCGACAAAGATTTAGAAAATGGGTAGTTAAGAGAAAAGCAATTAATAAGTTTGAAACACAAAAAAAGAAATGGAAATTCATATTGAAGTAGAAAACGTAGTATCTGTTTTTAGGTTTACGTTTGGATGTGCATATAGAAGTTGTATGTTATTTCCTTGTTGTTCTTGCATAACCGGGAGTTTATAATGTACGTTGTTTTGTATTTGAAATTTTTTTGTATAAATGTAAAATTGTATATTGTTTGAAGGGCATATTTGAAATAAGGTTGTTATACCCTAACAACTTTTGAGAACTGAGAAGCGAGAGCGAAGCTAAAAAAAGTGATAAGTGCAAGGTGCCGGTTTACTTGGTCTAAAATTTGGATGTGATTGAAGTCTGAATTTCACTTAAATTTGAATTTGAATTTGAATGATATTTCTTTTTTAAATTTTAAGTTATAAGTGTCAAATTAATTGTTTTGATAAAAGAAATCCAAAATATGATACTTTGATATATTTCTTAGGTTGGATTCGATAGTCTCAGATTAGGGTAATTAATTGGACAAATGGATAGGGATATGGTTATATTTACATTCGTATTGGTTTTGTTTTTTTAATTTAATATGTGTATTTCATATTTGTTTAACTCTTGCCCGTATTTGTATCTATCAAAAATGATAGATATTCGTATTCATACGAATATCTGTGACTGAGTATCTATTTTTGTTTTAATAATTTTTAATTAAAAAATTTAAATATCTTAAATTTTATTTTATAATTAATAATTTTAAGTATTTTAAATTTTAATTTTTAAACTTTCATATAACAAAATAAAAGGCAATCAATTCTAAAAATACAACAAATATAATTTACACAAAATTAACTAAAAATAATTTAACAGAATGTAAAATATTTATATTTATGAATATTCGTTCAAGAAATTTACACAAATTGATTAATTAAATATTTCATAGGCCTGCTTTGACAGCAAAAGTTGTCCACACTTTACACATTCTCCAATCAAGCGGATTCTTTTGCAATATCCAAACTTAAATCAAAACCTTGGTCAGCACACAAAACTACAAATCAAAAGCAATCTTAAATTCATAATTAAGCATAAACAGAACTATCATAACTCTGACATTATTAAAACATAGATTACTTATTACTTTTAACGGCGGTATATAATGGTGTTTAATGGATCGGATTAATAAATCAAAAAAAATAAAATAGACTCGAATCAATAATATAAAATTATAAATGATCTGATCTAAATCGGTTTCACGATTTATAAATAATACAACTAAACCAGAGTCAGAAAGTAAATACTAATGGATCGATACATGTCTATTCCAATTCAAAAATAATTTTGATTAAAATAATTTTTAATTTAATTAATCAAATAATTTTTTAAAAATTTTTATTTAAATTTTATTTACTTTTTATCTTTATTGATATTATTTATTTTTTTAATATATTAATTTAATATTTTTATTAATCAATATTATCATATTTTTATTTTAACTTATATAAATAATTTATACAAATATTTTTATAATCTATTTAATTTTTATTTTTATTTTTAAACTTAAACGGGTTATAACTTATTTTAATTTATATATAATAATTTTTATTTTATTATATTTATAAAAAATATTTTTAAAATTTAAAAATTATATAAAAAATACCTTTATCAGTATAAAATTTTATTAATTAATTAAAAAAATACAATAAGAAGACATTTCAGTCTTAATCTAATAAATTTTTTACATTTAATTATATTCATATATTATAACACAAAAAAAAATAAACAAATTAATTAAGAAAATATTACAAATAGGGGGACATTGTGTCTTCCCTCACTAAAAATTTTAAAATCTAAATCCTAATTATAAGTAATTAGCTACCGTAATTCCTCATCTTCATTTTATTCATAGCTAAAGTGAGCTATAGGAGTTGATTGTTGTTGAAGTTATTGTAATCTCCTTTCTTCGTTGATCCAATTTCTGAAACACATGCGCATCTCCAATATCTCTGGTGTCATTGTACTTCTACGTGTGTCTAATATTTGACTGTTCAAACTAATATATTATCTGATAAAACCGTCGATACTAGTGGTATGAGAAAATCTCTTGCTATTCTTGCTAAGATAGAATATAGCTTATGATTTTTCTTTCACTATTTTAATATATTAAATTTTGATTCCGGTTCAACAATTGGACCTTGTAAATAGTATAAAAGTTTGTTGAATGATGATGACACTCTTCATGGTCTCTTGCTAACTTCTATGTATAGATTAAAATTACTGCTGAAAATAATGGGAGCTAAAGAGGAGAAAGAAGAACTCTCTCGACCTTGTAGAAATAGAAGTACTAACTGTAAAATATTCAATTTCGTATAAGTAAAAAGTATCTTAAAGAGTGGATGATAAATTTTTTTTTTGCAGTATCGGTCTGTCTTTGAGTTTTGTAACTCAAATGGTCAGAATTATTTATATCTAAAAATAAATAAAATCGTTCTATAAGAGTTTAATAACTAGAAACCTTTATCCTAGGGTGTAAACATAATGCAATGCAATATAAAAGTGACATGTCGTCATAATACTTTTTAAATTTTTCTACCATGACTAACATGACTATAGAGAATATTAGATGTTTCATGTATTGTTTAAATACATATACAATGCTATATAATATAGGAATTATATGATGCATTTCTTTTAGTGTTACTAAGAATTGTAAGATAATTTCTGTAGTTTGAAAATACTCTTTGATTAATTCATAATTACTCATTTTCATATTCTAAAATTCCATAATTGAAATTCAGTAAGGTAAAATATTTTTAAGCATTTCATAGGTAAAATTCCATCTTATCGACATGTATAGTTTTAATTTTTTGACTCTTAACTCGTGTTAATAGTATAATTCTCTAAATGATTGAGCTTTAGTTAGAGTCAATCATAAGTGAAGAACAACACTCCTAAAAGCATCTGTTTGGGGTATTATTACCAAAGCCCAGCCTAAAGGCCCAAGCCCATTATACATGCAAGTCTCTCCCATAGATTACGACGACGTTCTAAGACCTTTTTCTATGAGAATAGAAGGGATAAGATCATGTTGGGTAATATATCTGAGGCTATTAGTTCGAAGAATCTTTCCTGGATCACTCACGGTAACGTTTGCTCAGAGGAAATCATCAGCACCACTTGTCAGAAACCTCATCTCAAATTTTTCAATCAAGCATCTATTGTATACAATGTCAGAGTCTCGGGGATAATTGCGGTGTAGAGTAGCATCTACGATACTATAGTAAAGTATCATCAAAGGTCTGATGCATCTCTAAAAGGGCATTAGGAACTCAGATCCTCGGGGAGTCAGGGATCGGGACCTCAGATACACGTGGCATGGTACGATACCAATAACAGCCATGCCCTGCGATTCTCGTAACAAACTTTTAGGGCACGCTAGTTTAGTAACAACATGTGTCAATAAATACAAAATTCTATGATTCCATATAACCGAATCTAGGAATAAAGGGGAGGTACGTATGACTTTTTAGAGAGAGAATATTCACACGCACATCTTGATGTGGGGTTGAGGCCCTATGCCCTAGGATTTTTCTAGATTCCTTAAGCATGCATAAATGTAAATTTTCAACAATTCAAAATTCAAAGCATTTAAATGATCAAATGCTTACTCAAATCCATGTCCATTGAAGCTTGAAGTCCTTCCCCAAGCCTCCAAGAGTATCCACACTCTAGTATGTTGAAGATGGAGATGGTAGCTTGGTTGGATACTTTAACAAATTTGCAAAACCATTTTTGCAAACACTTGGCACACAACTCTCTATTTGTGTGTGTACATGGTTGCTTTTGTGGAAGAAACATATAGAACATAACTCTATGCTCTCTTTCTTGTCTCCCTTTCTCTCTTGGTTAATTGGCAAACAATTTTCCAATTTGTATTCAAGTTGGCCGAGAGGGGTTTCATTCTTTCTCTTTGTAAAGTGAAAACAAAATGAAAGCATTTCAATTCTGTTTCTTGTCCACCGAAGCCACACTCACACATCTATTTATAGCTTTTGAATTGTAAAATTGAATTCACAAATTGATGCCCACGTTGCCAATTCAAAAGAGAGCATTTAAGACAAAATGTGCAAGGTGGCATCAAATTAAACAATTAACCAATTAAAAGAAAGCATTTGTATATATGTGTGGTTCTTTGTAATTGGTGGAAAAAGTCACTTTTATCAAAACAATTAATTAAAAAAAAAAAATTATTATTATTACAAATAATAATAATAATAAATATAATTAAATATATATATATATATATATATTAATTCATTATCCAATAATGAATAATATATATATTATTATTACAATAATAATAAATATATATATTAATATATATATATA
>JAVXUL010000003.1:740177-761016 GCA_035590515.1 Trichilia minutiflora | reverse complement strand
CGACTACACTAACCTGAAATGGGAAGTGAGGGGTGAGTATTTGGAAAAATACTCAGTGAGTAGACAAATAAACAAAAAAGAAATCAGAGCCTCAAACACTGATTACGAAACATCCTCGTAATTATACAAATCAAACATAGTAAAATGTGGCATTATATACATGTCTAAAAAATCGATTTAATCTTAAATATATATAGCCTCTTGGTCTATAGGATCCCACCCACTTCATCTGAGTTGTATGATCGATCCATAACCCTGATTGGGGATGTGTGCCTATGTCTAATATAACAGAATAAGACTAGCATGCTTTAGCCTGGATATATGGATTCCACCCATCCCATTTTGGATTGTATGGTCAATCCACACTCCGGGGTCTATTGAATTTCACCCACTCCATATGAGCTATATGGACAATTCTCATCCTTAGGTCTATTGGATTCCACCCACTCCCTAAGAGCTGTATGGTTAATCCTCACCCATAAATAGAAAATGATATGACATAGAAAATCATAAATCGATATTAATGGTCCATCAGGACAAATCAAATAACTATTGGCTTACAAGACCAAAAATATCATCTGTGGCTCAAAAGACCAAAATAATAAACAAAACATGCTGGCTCATAAAGCTAAATCAACAAATATGGTACCTCAACCATTACACTCAACTATGCCATAGTCACATATATATAAATAAAATGGCCTCCGGCCTCAAAATCACAATATCATCTTGCATAAACACAATAAACCTCGGACCTCACATTTATAGCAATCTAGGTTTCACATCGAACCTATCTCTATCACAAATAAGGGGTTATCCCAGTCACCACACAATAAATATCCAATGCCTCCTCATTTTAGTTATGTATCAACATACATACATTCATACATATACGTATATATTCACATGCTACCATCTTTAGCATTATATTCATTTATAAAGAACAATAAATGAGGCAAAGGGAAAGAAATGTCCACTCACTGTCCTGGGATGAGAAATCACCCTCTCGATATCCTCCTCGCGGCAAAGATCCTCATGTCTTGGTTGTTGCTCCTGGATACACATACAAATACATATTCATGATATGAACAAGTGTGCATGTATGATGTAATACATGCTCTTGTAACTCTCGTACTTTTCTCTCTCTCTCTACCCTTTCTCTTTCTAAATATACTGCCTTTCATAATCCCGCTCTTAGAACTCGTCTTTCTCATTAGTTTCAACACCATTAGTTATCAAAGACTTCTAATCTATCGAAACCGACGACAAATTAGAAAAGTTCTAATTTTTAGGGTTTCATGAACAATAACCCTAAAATCTATTCTCGTGATTCATGCACAATGAAGGTTTAAAATGAAGAAATGAGTTTAGGGATGAACTTATCCAAGGTGGTAGAAGTGTTTTGAGTTCTTCTTTGCTTGATTCTCTTACTCGGCTACTGTTTATGTCACCCTTTCTTCGTGATTTCTCGCGAATCGTCATGTGAAACTCCGATCAGAGGAGTTTTCTGAGTTCTGGTGTTGATTCTGAGTTCATAGTAACGAAAATGGTAAAGTTTGGTAGAAGAATGGCTGAGATCAGTTTTAATGGTGAAAGAGAATGGTTTCTGCTGTTCTGGTAGAGAGATAAGCAAAGAAACCAAATGGGGAAGACGATCCCCCTGCCCAACGTATATAGGCTGTGCAATCCCCAAAGGTGTCGATACGTTTCAAAACGTATCGATACCTTTGGTATTTTTCTTGTAACGTATCGATACGTTTGCCCTAGCGTATCAATACGTTTAGCCAAGACAATATTCACAAGCCTGCAAAGTGTCGATACCTTCCTCAATGTATCGATACCTTTCATCATAAGTGGGCTTCATCACCGTCACCAACGTGTCGATATGTTTGGCCTATAGTGCCCTCAAGGTATCGATACTCTGATGGCTCCATACTAAAAGGTGTTGATACCTTCTCCAAAGTTATCAATACCCTTGGTCTCAATCTCAACATATCGATACATTTCCCCAAACGTATCGATACCTTTGCTTCTGGTCCTCTTTCCGTGGACTACAATTTCAATTGACCATAACTTTTAGCTCGGATATCCACTCAGAACTTGTAATATATCAATGGAAAGCTCTCTTCGAGCTCTACAAAAATAATAAAGAAATTTTTCTCAATTAGAGATGATTTTGAGATCAAAAATCCAGTTCTTTCTCATAAGCTTATATCCTACACCATAATCTTACTCAAGACACAGTCTTCAAGTTTTATACCTTCTCCTGCATAATCTAAATATGACGATATGCACGAGAACTCTTGAGGGATTTAATATTAGGCCCATAATACTAAGGGATGGGTTTCACAATACTTATATTGTATATCTACACATATCATCATATAATATCATTAGACAGTATCTAGTATATTTACTATATGATATAGTCGTCCAATCAATACCATATACGTAAGGAATAACTTTGATAATTTTGTTTAATACTTATGTAATTATCTAGATAATTTACATATATTCTTTATTGTATTACATGAAAAAATAAAGGAAGCAGCAAATGTATGTAAATAAAGAACTCATTCTTTCATTAATAAATAAAAGTTCATACAAGATCATTAGCCTAAAATCTTTAACACGAATGGTTTTTAGGGCATACACTAACAAAGAACCCAAAAATATCACTCCTATTATATAGAAGGGACAAATCATATCTTACTCGAATATATCCCTCTACATATATCATGAGTCATTCAACTAGTTTCTTTATAGTCTATCATGTTATAGATAACCTTTGAAAATATCAAAATATATCATTCATAATGTTAGAAACCATAATGATCTCAATTTAAAGGATTATATACACTATTATCACTATAAAAATCGTTTATAATACTTATATAATAATTCATGTAATATTCTCATGCAAATCAATCTGGTACCTTAGTTCACTAACTTATACCCGTGTATTGACTTTATCTAGTATAGTATGACATATCTCATGTTGTCATCAGTCACTACACATCCTAGTCTCAATGTATTATTGTTGTCTTATTTACAATAATACTTAACTAAGAACATTTAAGAATAGTATTTAACTAATTAAACCTACTATTTTAAGGATTTTATTATATTATTTAAATACACAGATATGTAATAATAAAATTATATATATATAAAAATTCATAATGTCATAATACATTATAAATATGTTAAATATTCAAAACCAACATTGGATCTTAGGGCATATATCAACACAATAAACCTTATTTTCTTTGAGTTTATCTTTTGGTCAAATTGATAAAACGAAGCTTATAGGGTGTAGAGGGTGTTAAATTCTAATGATTTTAAGTGAGAAACAAGAATTTAATTGGTAAAAAATAAAAAAATCTGGAAAAAATAAAGATTAAAGAGCACTAAAAAAAGAGGAAGAAAAACGTCAGGAGAGAAGTAAAAAGGAAGAAGAATGAACATTCCTCCCCCTATTGACATATTTATAATATCCTAAGTAATGACCAAAGTATCATTGATTGCATAAAAAAAAAAAAAATCCACAAAGAGACAAAACGAAAATTTCATAGTCTAAATTTTGCATTCAATGCCATTTGTTTCAAGGGAATGAATCTGGCTAAATGACCTACCCAAAGTCTGATGTTGGTCTCCATTTTCTATCCAAAATCAATGTTAGAACTTGTGTAGGTTCGATGGTGGGTTGGTTTGGCCTCAATTATTGGCTTAAGGTTTTTGGTTTTTTTGACTTTCTTCTTTCTCTGTTTTTGATATTATTTTCTCCTTCATCCAATTTTTGTTTTTACTTTGATTTTTTCTATTTGATCTTCTCTTTGTCTTCTTTAAGTAGTAAAAACCTATTAACCAATTACCTGTCTTGATTAGCAAGAAATTAGCTTCAAAACTTGAGTGTTTATTTGACAACTAAATGAAACTCTTTCCAAACTTAATCACTTGTTATCCAAATCTTTTTAAATTTCACATTTTGTTTCGTTATTGTGTCCTCTACTGATTAATGATACTCGAATATGGCTCATGATAAAAATAATAAAAATTATCTTTAATAACAAAATGATCAAAATACCTAAAATTCGTAAGTCAAGATATTTCAAGATCAACTAGAATTTGCCAACCCCTATTCCAATGGATCAGTCTGTGAAATTTTTCTAAAAATTTGTGTCTTATATTCATTAGGAATTTGAATTAAATGAAACCTCATTTATATAAATTTAAAAAATTAAAAAGTATTCTTTTTTTGACAAATAAATAATTAATATTAAAATATTAAATTATATCTCAATTTTTAAAACTCATTGATGTAACAGCTGAATTAGTAGTGTCGTATTAAATTAAAATTATGTGGCACTATAATTATAAATACAAAGTTTTAAAATATTTATAATTTTAAGTGATAATGTTTACATTTTGTTGACCTTGAATTTAAAAAAAAAATTTAAAAAAAGGCCAAAAAATACAGGAACAAGAAAAGTAACAAGTGGAGGAAAATACAAAATATAATACAACAAATTCGTGTATATTTTGTCCGTTTAGATTTTTTGTTTTAAAAGATTTGGTGCCCGTGAGTAAAAAAAAAAGAGTCTTCAAATGGATCTTTCTCTGAAATTTTTCTTAAAATTTATGTCTTAGATTCATTAGGAATTTGAATTAGTGAAACCCCACTTATATTAATTTTAAAAAAATAAATAATTTATATAAAAATACTGTTCAAAATATTAAATTATATCTTAATTTTTAAAACTCAATTGATGTAACGACTGGGTTATAGTGTCGTGTTAACTTGAAATTATCTGGCATTATCATAATTACAAATATAATTTTTTTATAATATATATTTTAATAATGAATATTATCTTATTCATCAAATTATCATTAAAATATAATTATAAATATAAAAATTAAAAATATTTATATTTTTAAGTGAGTAGTGCTTACATTTTGTTGAGCTTGAAATTAAAAAAAAAGTAAAAAAAATCTAAGGAAAAGAAAAGTAACAATTGTAGGGGAAATACAAAATATAAAAGAATAAATTTATGTACATATTGTCCATTTAGATTTTTTTGTTAAAAAAAATGAGTCTTCACATGGATCATTTTGTGAATTTTTTCTTAAAAATTTGCGCCTTAAATTGATTAAGAATTTGAATTAAGTGAAAGAAACCCCACTTATATATATTTAAAAAACTAAAAGGATTCTGTTTTTTGAAAAATAAATAATTAATATAAAATATTAAATTATATTTCAATCTTTAAAATTCAATTGATATAATTAATAATATCATATTAATTGAAAATGACGTGAAACTATCGTATTAATAATTATGATTTTTTAAAAGGGGAATGACAAATTCTCCCATTAAGTTTGTATAAAAAACAATCACTCCCTATAGGTTGAGGTGACAAAATCTCAATCATTCATTTTTTATAATCGATAATTTGGATTTTGCCACTTCAACCTGAAGGGGGTTGATTGGATTTTATACAAACGGCAGGGGATTTTGGAATTGCCCCTTTTTAAAATTTAAAAATTAGAATATAAACTTTCAATTCCTCATACTAATTTTAATATAAATGACTTTTCCCAGAGAATGATTCTTTAAATTTGAGCCCACGAAAAACGATTTTTCTTACAACAAATCAGTTAAGGAAGAAAAGAAAGCCAAGAGCTCGGGAAGACAAATGAAAGTCGAGTTTTTCAAACGGTAACTTTCATGTAGGAAAAGACAATCAATCATTCAATCCCATGCAGCGAATACAGCAGGAAGATATCAAATTTTACACGTTACTTTTGTTCCTTAAAATGTCCACATTTGTTGAATTTGTATCTATCTGTCTGTCCATGAAACCCTTGCATATGAAGGTCCTTTCATTAGTCATGAAGTGAATTCATCAACAATACCATTACATTATGATATTATTGACTAATTATAGATGTTTACTCCAGAAAATATTTATTATAATTCAACTCATCTTTATCTTTCAAAAATTTTGTTACAATCTCTTAAGTTTTTTTTTTTTTTTGAAATCCGAAAACTTCAACCGTCAGTCAACATCCCGGGATTTGTCACGGGGATCCAGACCCTCGACTATCCTAAAGCAACATCACGAGAACGGGACCCAGGCCTAAGTCAAAAGCGCCTGTAATACCCTGACCGACAAGTACCCTGACAGACAATACCAAACGACAAATACCCCTAGGCGCTTCAATAAAAGTACCATGGAAAGAATTAAACTTAAGACTTTAAGATTCTAAACCCAATTCCCACCACTAGACCACCCCTAAAGGGTTTACAATCTCTTACTTTATCATAATTCAATTCGTTATTCATTATTACTTATTACAATCCAACTTATTCTTATCTTTAAAGAATTTTGATACAATCTTTAAAGATAAGAATAAGTCGTTCTAATGCGCTAACTGTATACATAATTGGGGTGAAGTCGTTCTCTAATAGTAAGGTATTTTTTCACAAGCTTGAAACTTAATTTTTTACACTTAAAAAATTAATTTTGTCAAATCAAAGCTGAAAAAACATATAGAAATTGATTTTCTATCATTTCTTCTTCTTCTTCTTTCGTAAAGAAACCATGATAAAATAAAAGCAAAACCTTTTTCTTCACCTACACAAAAATTGTGTCCAAGTTATCTTCTTTTTCCATTGAATTTGTTTTATTTTAAAACCATTAAAATATTGAAAACAAATAGAATAATATGATTGGTGGATTTCTAATTTATTAAACTAATTTTAATAATTAATGAATAATAATTCTTTTTATAATTATTAAAAAAACAAAAAAATATTGGAATTAAATAT
This sequence comes from Trichilia minutiflora, assembly GCA_035590515.1. Taxonomy (NCBI): domain Eukaryota; kingdom Viridiplantae; phylum Streptophyta; class Magnoliopsida; order Sapindales; family Meliaceae; genus Trichilia; species Trichilia minutiflora. Next base: position 754,181 of record JAVXUL010000003.1, on the reverse strand, counting down.
CTACCATTCATTTTAATTTATCAAAATAAAGATTAACAAGATTTTGACATTTGCCAAAATCTTATTAATTCAAAACCAAATAAGATTAGGATGAATTATATTATGATATTTGACAAAATCAAATAATATCATATGTCATCCTTTTATTAGTTTAATTATAATTACCAAATAATAAAATATGATAACAATAATTACATATAAGTCCCCAAATTATGTGTAAATCATATTTACGGTATTTTATAAATTATCAAAATATTTTATGAATTAATGGATGCTAGCGCATTATTGACAAAAATTTTATTCTTTACTAATAAAAAATAAAATTATCTTCCAATCAACTTATCGGAGTAATTTAATTTTTTTTCAATATAAAATATCATTCACTATATTAATGATATTTATTATATCTATCGTCAACTTATCAATTATTGTGTATAATCCCTTGAGTCATTGTAAACTGAACATGGGACAATATGAACTCTTTCATATTATCTTGGTATAACTCATTAGAATCGAAGTTCTTAATGAATATGAGTGACTTCTAATAAAATATTATGACCCTAAGAATATAGAGAATATATTTTTGAATAAATTTATATTATCATACTTATGTATAATACAGTCTCTCTACTGTTAACTCTTGATCGAGTGCATGCCATAAAGTAGCCAAATCTTTAACTCAATTATAAGATTAGAAAATCAATCATATACAAGATCTATATATCTAAAAGTTCATTTTCAAAAGTCACATACTTTGACCAGAGATTTTAATCCCCATACATGATATTCCTGTTTAGGATTTCAAATTCAAATATCTAAGTCAATAGATTCCATATTAACCATTATCTATTCTTATACAATAAGAAGACATTGCCATCAAGCTTCTTTTACTAGACATGGGTAGTATAATACGATATACATAAGTAAAACGATACATTTTAATGTAACAGTTACCACAATATCTCAAGTTAAAGGACTAGTAGTATACTATTATAGTTGTATGATAAATCATTAATTACGAGTAATCGTTCATGTGATTCATCATATTTTATCACGTTCAATACTACATTTTCTAGTGGATTACCTATGTTTATGCTCTTGTGATATAAGATTCATCACCTAACTATTAGTATTCGATATTAATCCTTGGCAACATGAAAATAAGGTAATCATGCAATGATGCCATTTCTTTTATAACATTACCTCTATTGGGAATATTTTTAAGTATATTTAAATCATAAATTCTATACTCATAACTACAACTTTTTATAAACAGAATCTTAACACATAATATATTACAGGAACATATCTTGTATTAATAAAAAAAATAACAATAATAAAAAATTAAAAAAAGATGAAATAAATGCCATTTTATTAATTGTAAATATTTTTACAACTAATTAATGATATCCCTAAATAGCATAACACAATTAGTTCTGGGACACATCTCCAACAAACTTCTACTTGTACTAGAGTCAATCACTATAGTATCCTATACCCATTTTATCAAGATAAAGATTCAGTTGTTGTTGCGTTGCTTACTTAGTTAGTGGATTTGCCACATTATCTACTGAATAAGTCTTTTACACGATCAGTTGTTTATTTACAATAAACTCTTTGATCAAGTGATACTTAAACTAAATATATTTGGACTTCTGGTGAAACCCAGGTTTCTTAACCTATTTTATTACTTCATTGTTATCTGTAAGCAAATCAAAGATATACAAGGTCAGCGTAAACACAATTTTTTTTATTTTATTTTAAGAATTCATACGATAAATCAAGTGTCTTATTAAATGAGTTAAAAAAAACTAATACCTTTTGCGAACCACAAGTACAAATCTACATATTTGCACCTTTATAGTTTCCACACTAATAAGATGAATCAATATTTTGAGTGATAGCTCTTATTCGCATTTCTCCATGTTTTTGATTTTTACTGTGTTTTTTTTCCTGAAAAAACGCAAAGAATAAACCCTAGGTACACTTACGTTTTCAACACAATAAAAGGTTTCTTTTTTATTAGGTTTTAGGGTTAGGGTTTAATGACAAAATAAGTCTAATATCTATATTAGGCTTAGCTTTACTTTTAAGGTTAAATCTATTTAATAAAATTTTAACTAACATCCTTAATCTAACTTTATTAAATAGATCTAGGAAAACCCTAATCAGCATAAAATTTTTACGAATTAAGATAAATTTATCTCATAAATTTATATTTTTAATTTTTTTCGTTCTAACGTGCGACTCAATAGGTTCCTGTAACATTGGTAGTGATATTAAAATCTAATTTTAATATCACAAATCATGAGCGATGTCTAGCAACACATCAAGACCACCTAAGTGATGAGAATGTGAATGGTTCAACATCACATTTTATTACGTGATCAATGTTACCATGTAGTTTTAATCTTTTTGTTCTTGATATCTTAATTAAATATAAAGCATGGGTTGTGTCATCTTTGCAAAGTTCAATCTTTATATTTTTTCGATATCCTAAGTATAATTATTTGATCACATGATTCAATATTACATATTGATGCATTTAAGCATGACCACGTTTTTTAATAATCATACTCAATCAAAGGGGTTCAAAGATGTCACTTTCATTATATAGAAAGAATAGATTCTATCTTGATCAAACATATTCGTTCACACAATTCATAATATATCCAACTATTTTCTTTATAATCCATCTTATTACGTACGGATAAAGTTTGAAAACATCAAAATATATCAATTTTTAATCATTTACTCGATTTTTAACAATTCGAATTCTATATAAACCTATAATTCATTCAATTTATGATTCAACTAATGCAATTTAACCCATTTTAGCGAAATTGATGAATGCACCTTGAATTCTCACTGAACAATAACTCGTGTACTATTTTGTTTCACCCATAGTTTTTTAAACTTGAGTTTAGCTACCTTATTACATGTCTAACTATCCTATGACCTAACCAACATTTTATAATATAAATTTTTGAAATTAAAACTAATCTACATTTGTGAATTAACAGTGATACTCAAAATTCAAAATTGTTCAAATGCAAAATAAAAGCTTAAAATAGGTTATAAATGTCGTTATTTATCTCATACTACCTTGAAAATACTTTGATTTCAACTAATTTCGAAAAGCCCCAATTTGAGTCCTAACCTTAACTCTTCTTCTTTGTATTTTCTTACCCTTTTCGATAAATTGAAGGTTGTAGGAGGTTTAGAACGTGAAATAAAGTAAGAAATTAAAGAGAAAATGAAAAGATTGTAGAGATGGTAAGATGAGTTTTGAGAGTAGGGAGAGAACTATAGGTGAGAAAAGAAAGAGGGAAGAAAAAGAAAGAAAACATGGGGGAAGAAGGAGTTTAGCCCTTATTTATAATACTAGGTGAAATTATCATCTTACTTTTTAAAAATATAAATGAGAAAATTCTAAACAAGAGTAAAATAGTAATTTCGTAAGGATTTTCACCCATTCAATCTAACAAATTATGGAGTTTGTTTGAACGAATTGATGAATTCGATCGAATAAACTATGATTCGTTTAAACAAACTCTTCGATGCTTTAAAAGTTAGAGAGTCTTCATTTTTATTATTCGAACGAACTGCAGTTCGTTCAAATGAATTGATGAATTTAGTTAAACGAATCTAAACCAGTTTTTATCTAGAGAGCACTCTAAAATTTCATTCAATGAATTGATGAATTTGTATATTTTCACTTAAATCCTTACCTAAATTAAAAAAATATCATTGAACTCCTATTTAAAATAAAACTTACTTTAATTTTATTGAATTCCTTGTATTTACAACTTCAAAACTCAATCTTAATTAAATTAAATTCTCAAAACAATTATTAAGTCATGATAACGTGTCAACTGTATACAAATTATATACAATTATACGCATAAATAAAATGAGAAATTATCATATTACCCTTGAGTTTTAGATATAAGACTCACATTATTGATAATTGCTCATATGGTTCATCACATTCAGTTAAATTCAGTAATATATTCTCTAATGTAATACTTATATTTATATTCTTGCGATATGAAATTCGTTATTCAATTATTAGTATCAGATACTAATCCTTGTTAGGATCAAAACAAACCAATCATGTAATATCAGTCTTTTATGATATTACCTCAATCAAAAATATTTTCAGATATATTTAAATCATAAATTTTGTATTTATAACTACAACTCTTTATAAATAGAATCTTAACACATAATACATTATAAATATAAATTTCGTATTAATAAAGAAGATAACAATAATAATAACTGAACAACATGAAGATAAAATAAATATTATTTTATTAATTATAAATATTTTTATAATTAATTACAAAAATATATTTATATAAAGATAATATCACTGAATTGCATGATACAATTGGTTTTATGATATATTTTCAATCTATGTTTATAATACAAATAGTGTTAGACTACAAATTTTTTATACAAACAAATATAATAGTATTGTACGGGATTGAAGTCCTTCTCTGATATCAGAGTAATTTTTCATAAGACTACTCTTTCTTAACGACTTACTAGCATAAAAACATTTATAAATAGCAGGAAAAAATTTCCTAAATAATATACGTGGTAACCAAGGTTGAAGAAAACATTTAAGTGATGAATAATACCTTAATTTTATATTACTTTTAATGTTTAAAAATATTATTAAATACCTTAAAATATTTATTTTGTTTTCTAAAAATATATTTAAAAGACTATTTATAAAATAATACTAAACTTCCTTGAATACTTACATAGTTGTTAGTCACCATACTATTTAGTTGATTGTAAGATTTTTTTTTTAGGGTTTCACATACTATCTAGTTCATTGGCATCTAAATCTCATACCATTTCAAAGACTAGATAAAGGGAATTAGGGAAGAGGAGACTACCAAAACTCAAACTTTAATAGTTTACGACTACCAAAAAGTGTCCTTCATCGTACTCTAGTTGATAGTGACATTAATTATGTATTTGTTTGTTGTCAAAACGAAATCTTAAACAATAGAAGAACAAAATAAACAAAAACACTTGACGAAGAAAAGTCTACAGTGAAAAATTCAACTAGAGTACATTTGTGGAAAAGTATTCAATGAAAATCCACTCATCAAAATACAGAAGCCCTTAATAATTAACGTGAGACATGAATACAATTCCATTCATCATTCATTTAAATTATATGAAAAAAGTAATGAATAATTTTCTTGTACATTAATATCACATGTTAAATATGAGATTTGAGAATATTGATAGAAATTATAAGAAAAATTTATTTAATATGAGTAGTATAAGGATAAAAAAATTTTATACATTTTTTTTTTTTTTGTTTTACAAACAAATATAATATTATTATTATTAATAATATAAATTTTATATATTTTATAATTTCTAATTAATATTTAACGGTTTTAACATGATAACTTTCGAGGTTGAGGAGGTGTGGGGCCACGTCACAATACCTTAATTAGTACTCATGTACTAAACAGGTTGAACAAGTTTACATATATCTGCTTCTTACGTGTTTGCATTTTACACGTCAGACAACTTCAAATTACACACCACACGGCAGTCTATGTTCGGTCTCAGCCAATAATATGGCCCAGTCCAGTTGATGCAATTTCGTTAGGATGACTTAAATCTAATGGCACATTATGAGCAAAAGGTCGATTTCTACCTGAAAATAAATGCATAACAATTTTTTTTAATCTTTAATCCTATATTTGATAATAAAAAAAAAAAAAACTTAACAATTATTAAATAATAATATTAAAATTTTATATATTTTTATATAATAATTTTATATAATTTATTTTTTATTTACTCTTATAAAATTTTTAAAAAAAATATATAATAATTATATAACACTAATACATTAATTTATGTAAAAAAAAATTGTAAGAAAAGTTTCTACAACTGGCAACATTCATTTGTTAAATCTAGTGTTTGACTTTCTAGATATACTTTCCGTTTGGTAAACCCAGACTTCGAAAATTCAAACGCTTCTTCCTTTGGTTTGAAATTTGGTGGTGGTTTCGAATTTGATATTCTAAGAATATTTTCGCCAAACTTTTTGTCTTTTCGGTATTACTTCCTCTATAAATATAGCAGAATCCGTCTCCATGAAGCATCATATTTATAGCTAGACACACACACACAAGGAAAAAAAGAAGGTTTCGTCATTCATTTGCCACTAAATGGTGTCAATCATGAAAGTTTCAGTCTTCCAAATGTTGGAATTTTTGTTTTTATTAAGTAGCTTCTTTCTCTATTGCCAAGCGAAGGTTCATCGACACACTTTTGTGGTAATATTAACTGTTAAAGTTTAATACTATTATTTAGATCAGTTAGATCCAGAGGTAACTTAATATTTTTTGGATTAAGTAATAATTTAATATGATTTGAGAGTCAATTTGGTCAAAAGAATTTGTGTTCTTTTTATCTCATATAATTTATATTTGTATTTACTTCCTTTTTTATTTGGCCTTAACTCACATGATAAACTCAATCCATATTGGTCTTGCACGGAGGAAGTTTGTTAGAGCTTAATACTATTATTTGTGCCCTTATCTATAGTTTTCAAATCAAAAGATAACTTAACACTATAGATATCCTATCTAGATTTATAATAACGTAACGGTTATGATATGAGAATATCTAATACATTGATTTGCAGATTGAAGATACTCCATACACAAGGCTTTGCAACACAAAGAATATCTTAACTGTTAATGGACAATTTCCTGGGCCAACTCTTTATGTGAACAAGAATGATACAATTGTCGTAGATGTTTACAACAAAGCCAATTATAACATCACAATCCATTGGCATGGAGTGCAGCAGCCTCGAAATCCGTGGTCCGATGGCCCTGAATATATAACACAATGCCCTATTCAACCAGGACAAAAGTTTAGCCAAAAGATCGTACTTTCTTCGGAAGAAGGAACTCTTTGGTGGCATGCACACAGTGATTGGTCAAGAGCTACGGTTCATGGAGCTATTGTTGTTTATCCAAGCGAGGGAACTAAATATCCTTTCCCCAAACCTCATGCTGATGTACCCATTATTTTGGGTATGTATAAATTGCTTGCTACTAATTAATTATATATATACACGTCATTTACTCCCTATTTTCTTATTTAATAATATGATATTTTCCTAATTTTTAAGAAAGTATCCAACATTTCCTATAATAAGGGATTTTGTTCGATTAAGTTTGTAATATCAGAGGGAGTATTGGGTACTTTTGAAAAGACAAAGGATATCAAGCTATTAGGTCAAAAAAAAAAGAAAGGAAGAAGAAGAAGAAGGAGAAGAAGGAAAACGATCATTAACCCTAATTCTATTTATCCCATAGTTTATATGAGTTTTATACTTATTTAGGGTTTTTTGCTACCATTACAATCTGCTCTATAGTTGATTACACAAAAAGATGAAGAGTTAATGCTCTAAATCTAATATTTGAAATGCAGGTGAGTGGTGGAAGCAAGACATAATGGAGGTTTATAATGAATTTCTTCAATCAGGACGGGATCCTAATAATTCTGATGCTTATCTCATTAATGGGCAACCTGGTGATTTTTATAATTGTTCTAAATCAGGTACTTATTGATATGATCTCATTCAAAACTTATAGTTTTTCAATTTCCTTTTAATGATGAACTTAACTAGTCAAACTCATATGAATCATAACAATAATCATTGCATATATACGATGAAAATTACCTATTCGGCCAACTAAAGCTCCAATATTAGAAGGTATTAATTCATTTATACTTGTAAATTTGACATGATTATATTACAAATGTAATGTTGGAAAGTTCTAATCTCAAAAGGTGCTGAGTTGAAATCCCATTCTAACTAAGGATTCTTGTGGTTTATGAGGATCCAGCTACATGAGAACCAGGAACAGAGAGCTTTCCCTCCTTGTTCGCCCCCACTCTTACGTAAATAAGTGACACTCTTACATAAATAAGTGAAAGAAGTATTATTAATTAATTTCTAATTGAAGTTTTCGAAATGTAAAACTCAATACCAAAACAAAAGACTTTGAGTCACAGGGAAAAAAAAAGATTTTCATCCTTATTTTATTAGCAAGAGATTAGCATCTCAATCAATTAATTTGATTATATACCATTAATGATCATTCGTTTTCTTTTACACTCATAGATTAAATTGGTTAATTGGGGTAAATTCTTATGTATAATATAACCAGAAAATTTAATTTTAGAGACATTTATCAAATTGAAACATGTTATGTATACAAAAATATATGAATCCATGTCATGATTGTATTTAATTTTGGGTCAATTCTCTTTGAATATTCCATATTACTTCAAAAATTTACTGCCATTGCTTTACTTTTCCGGATGTGTTATTTAATACCCAATTAATTCTTCTCCTCGCATTTCTTACAGATACATACAAGTTGTCTGTGGATTACGGTAAGACTTATCTCCTCCGGCTAATCAACGCTGCCGTCGAAGACATCCTCTTCTTCGCCATTGCGAAACATCAACTCACGGTCGTCGGAACAGACGCTAGCTACACCAAGCCATTAAAAGTAGACTACATCACAATTTCCCCCGGACAAACCATTGATGTCTTGTTAGAAGCAAACCAAAAACCAGACCATTATTACATGGCGGCTAGGGTTTACTCTAGTGCTCAGAACGTCCCCTTCGACGACACAACCACCACGGCAATCCTCCAATACAAAGCAAAAAGAACTCCATCTTCAAATCTTTCATTGCCATACCTCCCCTTTTATAATGACACAAATGCTTCAGTTAATTTCACAGGGAAACTCAGAAGCTTAAACAGTCCCGAACATCCGTGTGATCTTCCACTAAACATAAGCAGGAAATTATTGTTTACAGTGTCCGTAAACTCAATTGGATCAAGACTTTCGGCTAGTATGAATAACATCAGCTTTGTTACCCCAAGAACATCCATATTACAAGCATATTACAACAATATTAGTGGTGTTTTTGGAGATAATTTCCCAAACAAACCGCCTCTATTCTTCGATTTCACGGCAGATAATCTTCCGACGTATTTACGAACGCCGAGAGAAGCAACGGAGGTGAAGGTGTTGGAGTTTAATTCGACGGTTGAGATTGTTTTGCAGGGAACAAACTTGCTTGCTGGGACTGAACATCCCATGCATTTGCATGGGTATAGTTTCTACGTTGTTGGTTGGGGATTTGGAAACTTTGACAAAATGAAGGATCCTTTGAATTATAATCTCATCGATCCTCCTCTTCAGAATACTATTGCTGTCCCTAAGAATGGATGGGCTGCCATAAGATTCAAGGCAACCAACCCTGGTACGTACGTAGCATAAATTAAGAGAATTATAATCCTGTCCTCATTTAAAATTACTAACCTATTAAAAAAAATTACTTTAATTAATATATTATTATGAAGGATTATTGATTATTTTTTCTTATTTTATTAATATTATCCGGAAAATATTATTATAAATACCTTCTTAATTAGAATTTAGAGAGAATATTATGTTTTTCATTGCTGATGTTATGTTCTGGTGAAAAATAACAATACAGGAGTGTGGTTCATGCACTGTCATATAGAGCGTCACTTTAGCTGGGGCATGGAGATGGCATTCATAGTCAAAAATGGTCAAACCCCAAAATCCAGAGTGCTTCCTCCACCACCGGATATGCCTCCTTGTTGAAGGACTTCAAAATTTGTCCAATATTTTTTTTTTTCTAAGGAAGTATTTGAATAACTTATATTAATTTGTTGAACTGTTTAAAGTATGCGTCCAGCTTAATTTATTGTATTCAAATTTAGTTTCATTGGTTGTGTAATGAATTTGATTAATTAATGTTTTTTCTTGGTTCTAAAACTACTTAGTTATGGAACCACTCTTGGAAATAAAATTCAAACTTTCAAAATATTTGTTAAGGAAAAATGTCTCAATCTGTTCATGTATAATCCAATCATGAATTGTTAGATATACAAATTCTATTATATAGATTAATTGAATATATATGTCTTTTATTTTTATAAGAATAAAAAAATTTACTAAATAACAAAATAAATTATATAACAAGAATATTATTATATTAAATTTTATAAAAATTTGTAAAAAAATATTTACATCAATCCAACCAATCAAAGGCTCACGGCTGTCATATCCAAAGATGGTATTTTGGTGTGGGTGCGCGTGCGTGTATATGTAATAAGTATACTAAAAGTGAGCCACGGCCAACGTAAATTTACCAAAATTGAAATTTTGATGACGTCAACATTTTGCCATAACGCACAACGCATCATTCTAATTGTTAAATTTTAAATTACTTGCAATTATACAAATTTATTGAACATAATCTAGTAATAATAAGGTTAAACACCAAAAAAAAAAATTGTTAACAAATTAAAAAGTTAAATATGTTGGTTTTATTATTATTTTTTATATATTCTAATATATTAATTTATAATTATATTATGAACTATCTAATTTAATAGAATTATTAAGTAATCTTATGTGAGTTTTAAACATATCTATTGGATATGAGCTATTAATGTATAAAAATAGAGTACAGTTCAATTAAGGTTTATAGGATCTTAATTGATTTAATATATAAAGAATATAATAGAATTATGATTCTTAAGTCAGATTTCTATCATCATCTATCTTACTCTATTACAGAATAAATTATTGTAATGACGAATCTAAACTTGAAAGCATTTAATCCTACGTAATTCTACTGTTTATAATTGAGAGAAATTGAAATTAAGAATGTGATTCGTATAGTACTTATTTGGTTAGGGTTTTTTTGAGCTTATCTTTTTCTTATAAAGAGAATTTTAGTTAAATATCAATTTTTGATAAGCTCTATAAAAAATAAATAACTTTTCTTTAATATATATATATATACACACACACAAATAAGCTTTACAAAAAAAAGTATAAATAGAAGTTTTTACTTATCTTTTTCTTAGACACTAATTTTTTAGGATATTATAAATTTTTTAGGTCACTTTTATTCTTTTAAAAAATTTAATTTCTATTATTATCCTTAATAAAAAATATTAATAATCAATTCACTCTTCTGTCTTTTTTTTTAATATTCCAAAATCCTAATAGTAAAAAAAAAGTTTTTAATAAATTATTTATCAAACAGGTTTATCTGAAATTTTTAAACTCTTATTTTAACAAGAGCTTCTTTTTTATTTTTAAGTTAAAAAAAAAGCCTCGTCAAACAGAATATTTTCAATTCATAAATGATTATCTAACAATTTACATGTGATCATTTTTGTTATTTGCATTAACATTTGAGAGCTTTAACAAGTGGTATCAAAGCCCATATGATTAAATCATTAGATGTCGTTTTTTTGAATTGATTTTTTATCATAAAAATTGCTTAGGGTAAAAAGTTTATTCTTAGAAATATTATCATAAATTGTTAAAGTTTTTCATATTTTGATTGATTGATGATATATTTATTTAAGTATTAAGATTGATTAAAGATTTAGGGTGTGAATTTTGGAATTGCATATTACTTCATAAAGTTCAAGGAATGGTTCTGTCACATACGAAGAAAACATAAAAACCATAAATTTGCTTGAATTAAAAATTTTCAATTAATTCTCTAATTAGTAATTATTTAAGTTCTTATATGCAAAATTTTATTTGAGTCCTCATATATAAAATATTATTTAAGTTCAAACATCATATTTATGTGTAATTTGATCCTAAAATTTGGGTTTATTTACACTTACACATATACACAATGGAAACCTGACCTCTAAGTAGATGAATTATAAGAAAATCATAAGAAAAATATTAAGAATAATTATTATCCTACTATATTTAAATTCAACTTTTGGTACAATATCTTATTGGTACTGGTGATTTATTTACAAATGACAACTATATTTATTAAAAGCAATTGCTTCATATAATAAAACCTTACATTTTAGTTTTCATGATATAAAATAAAAATTAATTAATGAGAAATCTGCTACATTATAACATAAGCTTTTAAGCCACATTTCTAAACAAAGAATCAAGAGATTTATGTTGATGGGATTTTTGATCCCTTTAATTTAACAGACTTTTAGGTTTGTATTGAGTGCATTAAGGGGAAGTAGACAAACATAAGAAAATTAGGTGCTAATAGTCATAGGGTTAATCATGCTTTAAAATTAGTTAAGGGTTTATGGAATTAAGATATTCTAATTCTGATTAATCTTTGCAAAATCACCATAATGCAAATCTTTAATTTGATGAAGTAACGCTTGTAAATTAACAAGCCTCCAAAGATTAAACCTTCATAATGTAAATCCTTGTGTAGCTTGAGTTTTTGAGAGAGAGAGAGAGCTTTGTTCGATATTGTTCGCATTTGAAAAAATTGACAAAATCTTAAAATTATGGAAAAATAACCCATATATATGCTAATATCGTAATGACTTATATATCCCTATCAAATAGGTCAATGATAAATAGATCCTAAATCTTGTTCAATAAATTTTGTAATAGTATATTATGAACTTCGCTCCTAGAGTTCATGGGTATTATAGAAATTCTTTTATGCCAATGTGTACATGTTGTTGCATGTAGATCATACGATAGAGGGTGTATTAGTTTGAAATTAATTTCAGAATATATGTGTGATGAAGAAAAACTGGTTAGTGAGAAGAAAAAAAATTTTAACCTTGAAATCATCTTAAATTGGAAAAAAGTTATAATTATTTTTGTATAGCTCAAAGAGAGCTTTGGGTTGATAGATTATAGGTTTTGTGAGAATATTTGGATCAAAAGTTATGAGTTTTAAAAGTGACAGTCCTCCTTTGATAGAAAAGAGAAGAAGTATCGATATGTACATGGGTGAGAGAATCAATACTTGATGCTGAATAGTTACGAGTATTGATACTTTTCAAAAAGCATCGATACTTGGAACGTAACTCGTTGCTCAATGACTGAAAGTATCAATGTAAGGAGAAAGTATCGATACTTATCTGCGAGGGATAATGTCTCAGTGCACCCAGCACAAAAAGTATCGATACATTACTGGAGGGTATCAATACTCTTTAGCTTTATAAACAGTAAAGGACCTAAGTATCGATACGCTACTAGAAGGAGTATCAATATTTAATGATAAAGTAGACTTAGGTGAGCTTCTTTGAGGAAAAGTATCGATACTTTTGAAAAAAGTATTGATGTTTGAAACATAACGAAACTGTGTAACCTATGTTTTAAACAAAAATATTGATACTTTGGGGAAAGTATCGATACTTTGAATGTAAGGAACCTGAGTAACTCACGTTTACGAGTAAAAGTATCAATACTTGAAGACATGATGAACTCTGAAGCATGATTTGGGGGTATATTTTAGTCTTTTCCAAGCCTTCTATATTTGGGCACAGGGGCTTCTTTCTCTTTATTTTCTCCTTTCTTCCCTTCTCTACTAGTTTTCTCTCTACTCTCTAATTCGAGCCAGTTCTCATGCAAATATCCTTTAATCTTCCTCATTCTTTTTGGAATTGCTTCATAAATCAATACCAGAGCTCAAGAACACCATTTGATCAGAGTTTTATTCGATGATTCGTGAGAAATCAAGAGAAAAAGATTGTAAGTAAATAGTAACTGAGAGATAGAATCAAGCAAAAAGGGGTTCAAAATATATCTACTAGTTTGAGTAAGTACATCCTCAGCTCATCTTCTTGATTTGAGTTATCTTTAAGTATGAATCAAGTAAATAGTTGCTAGTTACTGTTCTCGAAAACCCTAGATTTGGGGTATAATCTAATTTATCAATTGAGTTGATAAATTTGAATGTTTAAGTGTGTTTTAGTATTGAAAAGATTGAGAATGAACCATTATGAAGTGATAATATAAAAGCCAAAAGATTGGCTATGGAGAGAGAGAGAGAGAGAGAGAAAGAGAGAGAGAGAGAGAGAGAGAGAAAGCGTCATTTGCTTAATAATTGAGTAAAGAAGAATATTGCGATAGT
>JAVXUL010000003.1:720759-731960 GCA_035590515.1 Trichilia minutiflora | reverse complement strand
TTTTTCTTGACTTGATCAAATCCATTATTTTGTTATCATCAAAACATAGATTAGTATGACCCTAAGGTCAACAATATGTAGTATTTTACCCAAAATAATTAATTAAATTATTATTAACTCTGGGTTTTTATTCATAAGATCACGATAAATTTGGGATGGTTCAAACCCGACTCGTAATGGTCTAGCAAAGATAATTTTATCATCCCTACTTAATTAAGAGGACCAGCAAAGATAATTTTATGTAATTTGAGCTAATGAAATGAAAGATAAACCAAGTAAAAAATTTGATAAGGAGATCCATCTCTTCATCGTCATGAGTAAGAGAATTTAATATAATGTTTTTTTTTTAATTTTAATTTGCTTCGTCTTTATATATATTAGAGAGTGTCTTCGTATATAATTCATCAAATATCTCAATACTGAATATACACTTTTAATAAATATATGTTATGAGAGATACTATAGATTTCAATTTGGATCTAACATTTCGATTTCACTTTATGTAAATTTTAAATTATGCCTTTGGAAATAAATATACCTATAATTTTTTCCTGCCCTATTTTTTGAACTAGCCACCCGATATGCCCATCAGAACTCTTGACTTAATTATTGTTCATGTTAGATCACAATCTATTATTTTGTTATATGTATTTACTCACACAAAAACTTAGATTATATTAATGGGCGTGTGTATGAGAGAGATATGGCATGGGAGTATGAGCCACGGTACCAAGTTAAAGTTGAATCCAACCAAACCACCTTATCCCCTCAAAACTTGAATGAATTAATTTTGCCGGTAGCTTGTTCCCATGACCCTGATCCTTGGCCTTGTCTACATTCGAACAATCCTCCCCTTTTCATGCTCGCACTTTGCCTATTCTCTAATCAACCATGAATATTCAATCAATTAAAATCCTCTAATACATTAACAAAGAGTCACGTTCACTCCCCCTAACTCTAGAAAACTATGCTAGCTGTATCTCTCCATGCAAAGCAAATCCCCAAGTTTCCATCCTGCCCATGTTCATCCCCTCCCTCATTACTTCATATCACAGTCAATTCAATTTCATTGATCTTTGGGTTTGTAGTTGCAATATTATACACAAATGTATTTATAATAATAAATATATTTTTAGCTCTTTATCTAATTTCAGAGTAGGATAGAGTAGTCGTTAAAAAAGGGCGACTCACTTAAACTACAGCAAAAACTAATTAATTGAACTCTCGGGAACATGCACACACTCTTGTATATATATACATACCCTAAGTACTCTTTCCACCCCACGGCTTCAAGCTCTTGATTGAGCTTTTTTTTTCCCTCTGTCTTTCATTCTTTTTTTCTGGAACTGTTTTAAGTTAGCTAGCGATGGCAGAGGTTAAGTTCCAGCAATACAAATATGCATCAGCATCATCTGCTGCTAAGCTTCCAAGTAAACTTACCAGGAGAAAGTGTGGGCATCGATTCTCAACCAAGTGTGCTTCCCTAGTGAAGGAGCAACGTTCTCGTATCTATATCCTGAGGCGTTGTGCAACCATGCTGCTCTGCTGGTACATTCACGGCGATGAATGAATAAATGATTGACTTCTTCTTTCTTTCTTCCCAGTATTGGTTGTGGTTTATCATTCGGTGCAATTCCCTTTTTCGGACCTATGATCCTTAGGTTTTTTGGGGCACTTGAATGTTTTATCACCACACTATTCAATCTCTCTTGCTTTTTCACCAACTGGTGGTCACCATGAAACTGAGCTCCATATGAAGGGAGAGGCTTCATCTTCATCTCGTTTTCCGATCAAATGTTGTTTTTCATGTTGCATGTAGCATGTATGGAAAGTGTTTTTTCTTTTTCTTTTTCTCCTGCTATAATTTCAGAGAAAATGTTACAACCTGAAGATTATAATAATTGATTATGGAGGGTGAACTGAAGAGTTATGTTTAATACGGAATTTGTAATATAACGTTTAGTCTTTCTTTCAAATAATTAGATATTGGAAGCAATGGAACACTTAGAATAATTTTTAAAATGACGATTTACGCGAAAATCGTATTTTAGAAAGTACGACAATTTACTAAGACGGATTTTATATATTTATATATTTTAAGATGGAATATTAAAAATAAGAAAATAAGAAAACAAGAAAAAGTGATCATTTTATTTTTCAATATTTATGTCATACATTTATCCGTGAGGTTCATACATAACAACCACTATAGCCACTACTGGTGTCTAATGTACCTTTGTAATTTCCATAATACACAGTAAAGCATCTACGTACCTGATTTACAATTATATCATTTTCAAAATAACATAAAATCAAATCATTTTCACTTCTCTTTTCTCAATATTAAATTCAATTATAAAAATCCAATAAACATTCTAGTTTCTTTTAATATCAAATTTGTCAAAACTTTAATCATCTCACAATCTATAATCTATTTCTAAGTCAATATCATTAATATCATTCTCATCCAAACATCAATATCATATTGATAACAACATGATTCTTTAAGATATTTAAAATATTATTGCATAACGAAATAAATACTCAGTTTACGAAAATAAGAAAAGCATATAATTTCATAAGTTCTTTTACAAAATTCGATGATAAATAGATATTACAAATGTTTTACACAAACCTAGTGGAATACAAATGTTAATCATCGTACAAATGTTTTACCTCAAATTCTCAAGATATATAAGTCGAATACAAAAATATATCTGAGCGCTCTAAATCTTGATGTGATCACCACCTTACGATCTACTTATTAAACTCGATTTTGCCTGAAAGTGTAAGAAGAGAGGGTGTGTATACTAATGTACACTCAGTGAATGGATATAAAATTATAAAAATAGTATAAAAATTTTTGAGGAAAATCATTTTAATAAATAGGTTTTGAAAATTATTTTATTTATTTAAAACTATGACCTGTTTTTAATAAAAAAAACTCATTGGGCTTGGCCATCTTTTTTCTAATAATTACTCTAATCAAGAGCAAGCCTAGGCGATTAGTGATTTCTTTATTTATATCCAAAATCAATAACAACATCATATAAAATGTTTAATATCTATGTATAAATAAAATGATGTACACATTTTGCTTTAAATAAACAAAGTCAGTAACGTGTGTCTCAAATAGCACAAAACACTCCACATGTCTGTCCTCAATATTTCACCTAGCGGGCCTTGATAATTTGATGTGTTTTTGATCATGAATAAAATTATTGTGTATATGATTAAGTAAATAGATTTGATTGGTTTTAATGAACTACTCATATGATTGGTAGATTTGATTAAGTTATATCTATACTATATGTTAAATTGATGAACTTGTTTATAAAGTTTAATGACATATTGTCAATTTGTTTGTTAAATGATTTGTTAATTTGCTTATTTTGATTAATTGACAAATTGATTAAATTGTTAAGTGATTTTTTATTTGATTAAGTATAATGATTTGTGTAACGCCTAATCCAAGTTTGTCAATAATATTGTCCGCTTTGGTCCAACTCTGGGGCCTCATGGTTTTATTCTTGGAATGGGTTATCGAGGACTTCTCAAGAGGTCACCCATCTTGGTACTGTTCTCCTCCAAGCACGCTTAACTGCGTAGTTCTTAGAGTTAAACCACCACCCATCCCAAAAGACCTTGTTGATAATTTGGTTCCAACTCTACATATATAGCCCAGTAACTTTCTCTCCCATTCCGATGTGGGATTCGGCTCATTTCTGCCGTCCTAGAAGCCTAAGCCGCTCCTTGCTCAGGCACCCTTGGCCCCGGCGCCACTTCCCGCCCTCATCGAACCGGGATGTTACAAAAGAGATACGAATATGTTCGTATATGCTCATGTCTAGTTTACGGTGAAGGTCATACACATAATCTAAAAGTTGTTGATAGATAAAATATATATCATTAAGCTAATTAATGATATTTCGCATTGACGAAAATAATATTACTACGATATGTTGATCGGTAAGTAATTTTATTATTTATAATAAAGAATAAAATTTTTTGACAAAGACGTGCTAGTACTCGTAGGTTCGAAAAATATTATGGTAGTGTTAGAGACTTGAAATGATATATTTTGATATATCAATTAATAAATAAAATAGTTTATTTATTATTTAACTTATTAAGTATTCATATATTAATAAATAAATTATTTATTTATTAAATATTAAATAAAATATTTTATTAATATTTATCAAAGTGCCATTAACTGTTTTATTAATGTATCAAATTATCATAATTTTTGAGACACTGAAAAAAAACAAAAAAAAACTTATTAATGATCTTGTATAATATGAAACATGAATTTTTATCTGTTAATGAGAAGACCTAAACTATAAACTTATCCTTCATAGTTGCCTTATAAGTACTACTCTAATTACTATCCAGGTGAAATTCATGTGATAACTACAAATTATAAATCCTTATACTTGTATAAGTCCCTAGTTCAAACACTCGGATCCATAGGTCATTGACAGTACAACTTAAGTGATACTTATGTTATAACCATAAAGCATAAGTCCCTAGTTCGAACATCTAGATCGAATTCATAGGTTGTTGAAAGCACAGGTTAAATAGTACTCATTTGACAACCACAAAATATGAATCCCTGATTCGAACTCGCAAAACATTTGAACCGAATCCATAAATCATTGAAGGTATAGTTCTTCCCTAGTTCGAACACATGAATCCATATGCCGTTAAAAGTATAACTTAAATAGTATTCATGTGACAACCACAAAGTATAAGTTCCTGATTTGAACATCCGGATAATAGGTCATAGAAAGTATTATTATACGACCCGAGAAGTCTCAGCTCATGACGAAAGAGTTTTTTGGTTAACGTAATGTATCGTTTTTCTCATATAAAATCTATATTTCTATCCACTAGTGAGGAGACTCAAACCAAGAACTTATATTTTGTGGTTATCACATGAGTACCACCTGAACTAATATAATATAAATCCTTGATTTGAGTTCCCTCACTAGCAATATGACATCTAAACAGTATATGGAAGAGGTGATTCATGGTAAGTTTAAAGTGCCTTAAACTTTACTCTTAACATTCTCAAGATTAGGAGTATAATAAATTCCTTCTACGGTCCATAAATTCCAGTGTTGATATCAATACTAAATTTCACATCAACACTAACTTTTTGAGAATGGGTTATTTCGTAATTTAATTTTGTAAAAATTAAAATATTCTTTAGATTAATACTTTTTTATTTGGAAATATCCTTTATAATAATACTTAACAGCAAGTTTCATACAGCCCGAATAAATCCGAAAGGATTAAAATATTCATACAAATCCTTGAGGTTGGAATTCATACGAAAATAAATACAGAACTTGGCAATTTCGGCATGAACTCGGGCTACTTCTTTGGGGCTATTTAGACTTTCAATACATAAAAAGTTGTATAAATATATTTTAACCAATTAGTTAATTTTAGAATTTAGTAATTAAGTTTATATTAAAATATATATAATTTAAATTTATACTAAAAAAAAGGCCATCCTACGATGACACCACCAATATCAAAAGACTCAAAAATATTCAATCTGCGTACCGATGATTTTCAATTCGGAAAATAAAAAATGTTGACACCGCTCATGCCACTAGAACTGTCACAGCCACTGTTACTCAATTTGAAAAAGGAAAACTGAAGCGACCACACACGCCTCCAAAGGGGTTGCAACCACCCTAATGATAGCGATTTGAAGTGCACTGCCACTCGTTCCTTCAGATTCACCGGTGGCTAAAAAGTCCGTTTTAGATGACAGTGCTTATTTTTTAATGCGATAAAACCACAAACATTCAATTGCTTTGTTGAAGTACATCGCTTATTGTTATAATTTTATATTTACAGACTACTCTGTTGTTTTTATATCCTTATATCTCCTGTGGAAATTTGGCCATAGGCAACATAAGCCTGGTTCTGTTTTCTTCTTAAAAGAAAAAGGCACAGAAAAATAAGCAAATATGCTGCTCTTTCTTGGCATTTTTCTGCTGAAAAATAGCTATGTTGTAACAATAATTGTATGTTGTTTTATGCACAAACTAGCCGTAATCATGTTTATACAGTGTAGTCTATGGTGCCAGAAACGACTCCTATTCTGCCCATATACCAGCCCTTGTCGTCTCAAGGTATGTTTGTAGTAATTAAGCTTATGCTCGATCTTTAAAACATACAAATGTAAAATGTTTAATAAATATTCACTTTTACTTGAAAGCTAATATGCAAATCTAATATTCACCAAATACTCGTTCACTCTTACTTGAGTGCTAACAATTTCATTGCACAACTGTGAATCAACAGAATTTAAATTCCAAAGATACCTTAGCCCTAGTAAGTCTTTAAGACTAGAGAGGACAAGAAACATCTGTATCATAAAATTTTTTGCAAGATTAAAAATAAACAAATAAAGAGCATGTTGAGTTAGTGATTTCCAAAGTAGAGAAAGATGGTAGTGAGAAATGGGTTATCTGAATAAAAGGTCTGGTCCTCAGCCCACACGAGGCCTGAGACTAATACCCCAATCTGCTAACTTTGTGTCATTTGCGTGTCCTACTACCAAAACATGTCACATATCACTACCCCTTCAAATAACAATAGACATCAATTCAGGGTATAAACTGTTATATCATTAAATTATTTGCTAGATCCCAGAAGCATTCCATGTCAAGCTGAACGTTCAGAATACATACCCAAGACACAAAACATTGTAAATAGCTAAAGTACACATAAACATATTGAGCAAAGAAAGGAATTTAAAATCTTATTGCACATTAAGTAAGCAATATTCTAACTGATGGAAAGACCAAACACAGTATAGAGAAAGCTCATTTACCACTTAACCTCAACAGGCAGGAAACCTCTTTCAATAGATGTTTTGACAGCATCCAGAATCAGTTGCGTCTTCCTACTGATGATTGGCCACTTCTGCTCAGGCTTTGAACCATTTTTAATATTTCCAACAAGGCGAGAAAACTCTCTCACCATATAAACTTCCTGGGGAAGATCTGTGGTTACAACATGCTCACTTGGCAATGGCTCCCATCCAGTTACAAGATCATTGAAAAAGCACTTAGTACCTGCAGAAAAAGAGCACTCCCTCTCTTGGAAAGGAATAATGAAATCGTGAACATGCAAGGTTCCATATGTTCCAGAAGCAGTTATTTCCATTGTCAAATTTGCTAAAAAGGAGCAACTTAAGGTTGCAACCCTCCCATCATCCCAATGTAGAGAAGCTCCACAAGATAAAATCACCCCTGCTTCATTCAGGACAGGCCCATGCATGGCAATAACTGCTTTTGGTAGCTCATAATCATTTACTAACAGGATTGCCCTGATGGTATACCAACCAGTATCACCAAGAGCGCCAAGACCATCAAGATCTGGCTTTACGCGAATGTCGTTTTTGAGAAAATCAGCATCACCAGCAAAAGATGAGCAGCTGTGCATCTACAAACCCAAAACAGATCACTTTAAAAATTAACAAAAACTAAATTGAAAAGAAAGACTCATCTCAAACTAAGTACAGGGAATTGGAAGAAATAAAAGTTGATGGCAGCTCACATTATCCAGGATTTTTTCTTCACATCCTTAGCCTAAAGCACTATAACAATACCCAACAAAATTTTCATTATAAACAACTTTTCATATTGAACATAGAATAAAACAGTAAACTAGCAAGGATTTTGGGATATCGATCACAAAATAAAGTGTCAACTGGGGGGCCACAATATCAATCTCAGGCATTAATTAAAAAAAAATTGTATACATTATACCTCAAGAATCCAACAAGTAATCTCAACCAAAAGGAAACAAAAAATTATATTCCTCCTAGAGTTTTGTATACCATCTCACCTAATTGATTTGCTACTATCTTACCTGAAATCACTTTATATCACATCTTTCTTAATTCATCTTCCACTGTGTTATGATAGCCCTTTACTCACCTAAAGACAATATATATGATGGAACTAAGAGCCTGTATCAAATTGATCAAACCATACCAAACTAGACTTGGTTTGACTGTATTGGTATAATTTTAAAGAGTTTGGTATTAGAATTTTAATAAATTATGACTTCAAAGAATAAGGAAGGTAAATGAAATGTCCATACCAAATCATATACAATCTTAAAAGTTAATTTTCTATACATAAATACATATCCGACGTATTTGAAAATAAAAGTTTATTGTACATCCATTCACATCTTCACCTAAATTTCATTAAAACAAAAACAAGGCCATCTTCAAGAAGGTTGATTAATTATTTGGCCAATTTAAGTATAAGTGTAGAATCACAATGGACATGTTATTAATTGTTGTGCTTCTTCATAAGGTTAAAGAGCAACTGCAGCGTCTGCCAAAGAAGAGCTACACCGTTTAGCAAACCCATATTTTTAGTAGTTAAACTAATATTTATCAACCAATATCATTTCAGTATCGCAATCCCAAACATACCCCAAAAAAAAAAAAAAAGAAAGAAGAATTACCCTTGTTTTCTTTTAAATTTGTTTAATTTATGATTCCTAAGTGCAGTTTCAATTCAAATTTTATGAAACAGAGCGACTGTCTGTTTTGTTTTTGTCTACAAACAAAGTAAGCACAAAGTTAACAACAAACTTAACAATAATCTATAGATAAATAAAGACTGCCAATTAAAAACAGATATTCTCCAAATACCCACAACGGAAAAATCAATTCATTACCGTTCTAAGCTTTCCAAAAAGCTCCGGATCAGAAACAAACTCTTTCATTTTCTCAGTCCTAGGATGATGAACCCACATCGTCCCATCCATGAGCTGCACTCCATTCTCTTCACAAGCTTTCACAATCACATCAAACTCAGCAACGTTCAAAGCCACAGGCTTTTCCAGCAACAGATGCTTCTTCTTTTGCGCAACCAAAACAGCCCACTTAAGGTGCATCGACGTCGGAAGTGGAAGGTACACAGCGTCGACATCAGGGTCTTCGACCAACGCCTCATAGGATCCGTAGACTTTGACCTCACTTGGCAAATTGTTGGCTTTAGCAAACAGAGTGGCTTTTTCGAGTGTGCGACTGGCGATGGCTGAGAGAACGGCGTTCGGAACGAGAGTGATTGCTCGTGAGAGCTTCCGACCTATGTCCCCACAGCCGATTATGCCGAAACGGATGATGTCTTGGGTGGCTTCAGTCGCCATTTTTGGGATGAAGTGAAATGGTGATGATGGTTCTACTGGCTAGTCTGGCTTCAACTGAGTGGATCGCCCAAAATATCCAACGGGAATCTAACTCTTTTTATAAATTTAAAGGGTTAATAATAACAATGATTGCCCATGAAGGTTTGTATGAAAGACATTTTAGGACAAACTTTGGTCTCTCTGAACTTCGGAACTTTTAACATTTTAGTCCTCTATAAAAAGAAAAGAAATATGAAAGTTAAAAATAATAAAAAACACTAAAATTAAGAAAATAATACAAAAGCACTAAAAGTTAGTGCAAATGTTTTTTTTTTAATTTTAGCCTTTTTGTATTATTTTTTTAATATTAGTATTTTTGTATTTCTTTATTATTTTAATATTTTTATCTTTTATAAAAGATTAAGATATTAAACATTATAAACTTTGGGAATGAAAATGTTTCTCAAAACTTTACAATGGGGACAATTACTAAAAACAAATTGCTCATTTACTAATTTAACTTTCATTGTGATTAGAGATAACAAACTAATAAATAAATATGAATATAGTCATATCTATTTTTGTTTTAATAAATTTTTTAATTAATAAATTAAAAGAAAATCGTTTTAGTTTAAAATTCAAATGATATGGTTTTGAAGACGATTATTCATTTATCTATTTTTAACTATTTACAAATTTTTTATATATCTGTATATGAATATGAATATTGTCATATCTATTTGTTTTGGGTATTTTATCAAGGTTCAATCCACGAGATCAGGTCCATCTCCAAGCTTTTGTCCAGGCCCATCATATAGATATATTATTCCCCAAGTGAATCCCTTGGTACGACGTCGTCCCAAGAGCCATCTATACCATACAGGAGATAATGAAATTGACTCGGGTAATTTATTCGAGACTATTGGTCAGAAGGTTTCCTTCGAGTTATTCATGGTTGATCCATACTTAAGCAAAGGGTCTTCAACAACAGGCCTTCTGGGCTTGGTTTCGGGAGATCAGACTGATATGATCCACATAAAACGACAGAGGCTCGCGAACACCCGAAGTATACAGGCTTCCACGACGTTATAGCCTGGTGTCATCAAAGTCATAACCCACTGCATAAGTGCGTCCCGAGAACTAGGAAACTTCATTCTCAGGAGAACTGGAGGCTTTACTCAGAGGAACGTATACTCGGGATCTCGGGACTGACATGGCAAGAACAAGATCACAGTTTTTCACACCCTCTGATTTCTATAGTAAGCTGTCTTGAGCACGTCAGCCATGCAACAACACGTGTTCAAAGGTACGAAATTCTATACTTTCAATATACAGCATCTAGAAATCATGGGAGGTACGTTACGTTATTTTTTTCAGATTTCAGAAAAGAACATTCTATGCTCTCATACACTAACTCTAGCACACAAAGTAAAACCCTCTCTGACTTAAGCATCGGAAGGTTTTCGTCGAGAAATCGGCTTTACTCTTGAGGTTTTCATTGTTTTGCAGTTCCGGGATAAGAGACGAGAGGAAAAGATCAGCTAATGCTCGAGGTTGAGGACGACACCAACTTCTTGCATCAATATTTGGAGTCGTCTGTGGAAAAAACGAACAAAAGCGAGCAAACAAGTTATTTACGGTAAAGATGACAAACGCCAGGGGTTACTCGACTAAAAGGCATGTATCAGAATGTAGGAACACAGAAGGAGGCTCTGTGGAAGCTACTGCTATTGTAGAAATGGCTGATAGTGTCTTGCATGAGATCCCGGAGCATGGAAGCCCCCAGTCAAATGCTACTGAGGTGCATGGATGTAGATCGAACCATGCAAGGGAAACTAAAGAGATGACCTAGTTGTTGCAACTACTTTAAGACAGTGAACAACAATATGTAAAAAAAGACTGACAGATACAGATATTGGTCAAAGAAGTGTCAAAGATAAAAAAGATGATACAGGCCAATACGCAGGATGTGAGGGTACCAAACGAGACTGTGGAGAGCAACTTCCCTCGATTGAAAGCCGTGG
>JAVXUL010000003.1:692523-705811 GCA_035590515.1 Trichilia minutiflora | reverse complement strand
AAAAGAGATTATTTTATTTATTATACCAAACAGTTTTAGAAAAAAGTCTTATCTTAATTTTAAAATCTCTTTTTTTTTAAGGGAAGCAAAAGTCAGCTTTTAAACATTTAAAAAGCTACCCCAAACAGACTCAGAAGGGCAATTTTGATCATTTTACATAAATGTCAGTCAATTCAGTTGAACGAATCTAATCTTTCGTTTGACTAAATTCGTATTCGTTTAAAAAAATCAAAATTTGTTTAATCGAAATTTCCTTCAACTCTTTAAAATTTGTTTTCTCAAATTTGTTCGAACGTATCGAACTATTTATTTTACCGAATTTGAATTCATTTGAACAATTCAAAAGATTCGTTCGATTGAATTCTTCCTGCCTTCTAAGACTTGCATGCACCCAAATTTTGTTTGACTGATATCAAACTCGTTCCATTAAATCATTCGTTCAAACGAAGCTTTGCCATTATAACTTTCTAACGCTAAATTTTTTATTTTCATTCATTTTTTTTCTAATCCGTTTTTATTCTTACTTTATGTCTTGTTTTTATACTAATTACTCATTGATGATACCAAATATATATTTCATGAAAATAACAAAAATACTCTTGTATAATAAAATGATTGAAATACCTTTACTATATATACGGGATATTTTACTGTATATCTTTATTAAGAATTATGTGACTTCACTGTATATTAATCCACTAGTTACATGTTAATCATCAAGTAATAGAATGTAAAATTGTGATTAATGATTAATGATTAATGATCCACCTGTGGTTAGCCTCGCTGATAGGGATGAGCTCTGAACTGTGTGGTTAGGCGCACGGTTTGGGGTTCGATTCCTAGGGTGCGCTGCAATTTAAGGGGGAGGCCACAACGGTGGGATGTTGTGTTAGCCCTCCTCTAAGATTAGTCGAAGTACGTGTAAACTGGCCCGAACATCTAGATTACAAAAAAAAAAAATTATGATTAATGAATAATCCTCAAGATTTATGTGTGTAAACCTCTACCTCCTAATCCCATTTTTTAAAAGACCCTACGTGGTAGATACTAGAGAGAGCATTCACGACTATAAAAACTCCATTAAATCAATCACATAAATATAATGCAACTTTGAACTCTCAAACTCTAAAAACGTTTTGCAAATTTAATTTTTCTCTCTAAAATTTTCAGAACTAACTTAAATGTCAAAATATATTTACTGAGCAGCCAACATTTTTTTTTAATAATTTGCTAATTTTAGTAACTAGCCATCAACAAAGCTCTACAGTATGATACTCAAAATTCCCACTTTAGATCCTGTGTATCAACAATTTATTTTATCCTATACTAATAATATAAAATTTAATAATATCAACTGTAAATTATTTATTACGTAATATATTATAAAGTAAATAAAGACGTAATTATTCAAATAAATATGTTTTAATTGTTAAAATAAAAAATAATAACTAATTTTTAATGACTATTTTTAATAATATACAAATTTTGGAGTAATGAGCTTAAAATATAATTTGAAAAAAAGCAAACAAACTGCCTGTAAAGTATTCCCGCTTGTTCAAAAAATTTGAAATTTGAGCCACTACAGTACACATGTCAAGTCCCTTGACTACTCGAACTCGAAGACGGAAGATCCAACTGAGAAGAGAAGAATAAAGAGAAATTGCATGTAGAAACTGAAATTTGATTATAAATTTGCAAGTAAAATGGCTCGTCTGTTTGTTTTTCCCCAAAACCTGCGATCCCTAGAAGTTGCAGAAGATGAAGAACTAGATGACAATCGTCTGTACGCTCAGAACCCTATCGACATCACCTCGATGCGTCCCTCCGAACTCGAAGAATTCGTTAAAGGTCACTTCTGTTCCCTTTTAATTTCCCAAGTTCGCTTCTTGTTCTCGCTTCCATTTTACGAATTCATTTTGCATAATTAGCCTACCTTTTAATTTACTTACGAAACCCTAATGCTTGGTTTGTTTGTTTCTCAGATTAACGTGATGGAAAACTAAAATTTTGGTTAAATTCATTTGTGTTTTTCCGTTTTTTGCTTAATTGGAACTCTTGTTTGAGCTTATTTGATCAAGTATTATATGTTTGTTTTGGGGTGCTCTTTCAAATTTTATTTCTTACATTTTATATTTTGAGAGCACCTTTGGATACTGGCCAAGAACATTTTAGTTACAGAAACAAAATCGTTGCCAATTCTATATAGTTTGTTTGAATTCCGTAGCATTGCAGCTGAGACAAGCATGCTGGTTAAACCATGATTTAAAGGTCTTACAATTTATTTTATAACAGGGGTAAGCTTTGATCTATCTGATAAAGAACTCTTCTGTATCGAAGAGCAAGATTTGTTTGATCGAGTGTACTCATTGACTCGGGATTTCACCTGTCTCAGTTCATCTTGCAAACTGAATCTCGTAGAGAGTCTTCGGTCCAATCTCAGTGTTCTTCTGCCAAATGTAGATTCACTTTCACGTGTATCTGAAGGTCAGGATGATGAAACTCCAGTCCTTGATCGGCTTACATCACATCGCAATGCTTTTAAAATATACACATTCTTCCTCATCAATATTGTTTTGGCCGAGGATTCCAACAATAGTGTTAATAACAATCCAAAGGTATAGTGGTTGATATTTTATTTTCAATGGTTTCTTAATCTCTCACTCTCTCTCTTTCTCTCTCTCTCTCTCTACTGAATCTATAATTGTTGTTTTGGTTGTTGTGATATTTCAAATTAGTGAAAATTTTTGTCATTGATTTAGGTAACAGCAACAACAAGGAAGAAACAGCTTATGAACTCATGGAATTGGGAGCCACAAAGAGGTCGGATACTCAATTTAATTGCCAATTCACTGGACATCAACCTTCTATTACTCTTTGGGTCATCGGACCTAGATGAGAACTATCTGTCATTTGTTGTACGGTAAGTTGGATATGTAGTGGTACTCATTTAGATTTATTTTGTATTTCTTTGGGTATTTAATGACTTAATGTTGTGATTTGGATCTCTGTAGAAGTGCATTTTTCATGTTTGAGAATGCTACTCTTCTAAAGGATGCTGACACAAAAGATGCTCTATGCCGTATAATTGGAACTTGTGCTACAAAATACCACTACACAGAACAATCTTGTGCTTCAATCATGCACATAATTCACAAATATGATTTTGTTGTCATCCACATGGCTGACGCTGTTGCTGAGGCCGAGAAGAAGTACGCTGATGGAACCTTGGCAAGTAATCTTATAAGAGAGATTGGGAGAACTAATCCTAAAGCCTATGTGAAGGATACTGTAGGGGCTGAAAATATTGGTCGTTTTTTAGTGGAGCTTGCCGATCAGTTGCCAAAGTTGATTTCAACCAACATTGGAGTTCTAGTACCTCACTTTGGTGGGGAATCTTATAAAATAAGGAATGCTCTTGTTGGGGTTCTGGGAAAGTTGGTTGCAAAGGCATTCAAGGACATTGAGGGTGAAGTGAGTTCCCAATCTGTTCGTCTAAGAACCAAGCAAGCTATGTTGGAAATTTTGCTTGAAAGGTGTCGAGATATTTCTGCGTACACTAGGAGCCGGGTTCTCCAGGTTTGGGCTGAATTATGTGAAGAGCATTGTGTTTCAATTGGTTTGTGGAATGAGGTTGCTGAAGTGGCTGCTGGAAGGTTGGAGGATAAGAGTGCAATTGTTAGAAAAGCAGCTTTAAATTTACTTATCATGATGTTGCAGCATAATCCATTTGGCCCACAACTTCGACTAGCTTCCTTTGAAGCAACTTTAGAGCAGTACAAGAAGAAGCTCAATGAGCTTGAGCTGGATATCCCTTCTGAAAATGCCACAGATGGTTTACCATCTGACAGCAGTACCTGCCATGGAAATGGGAAAGTTGAGGATGTAAATGCTGATGGGGTGGTCAGAGAGCAGCAAGAGAGTCTACCTGATAGTTGTTTGCTGCAAACTGATGAAGGAATTGCTGACAAGGATAACTCCGTGCCGGATATTGGGAACTTAGAGCAGACCAGAGCCTTGGTTGCTTCTCTTGAGGCTGGTTTAAGATTTTCTAAATGTGTAGCTTCCACAATGCCGACACTTGTTCAGTTGATGGCTTCATCTTCTGCCACTGATGTTGAAAACACAATTCTCTTGTTAATGAGGTGCAAACAGTTTCAAATTGATGGAGCAGAAGCTTGCCTCCATAAGATGTTGCCACTGGTGAGTTATTAATATTTGGAATTCATTTACAATTGAAAGTACAAACTATATTTTTTTTGTTTTGTAGTCAAACGTGGTGCTTTCTTTGTTTCACTTTATAAATATGAGAATTTAACATTAAATAAACAATTGGCATTAATAAAAGCAACTTGTTTTTTAGGTATTTTCACAAGACAAAACCATCTTTGAAGCTGTGGAAAATGCCTTTATTACAATTTATATCAGGAAAAACCCAGTGGAAACAGCTAAAAATCTTTTGAGTCTTGCCATAGATTCAAACATAGGAGATCAAGCAGCCATGGAGTTTATCATTGGTGCCTTGGTGTCCAAAGGTGATATATCTATGAGTACGGTATGTTCCTTCTAATTGTTTTTGAATTACTTTACGAGTTTGGATGGATTTGAGGTCATTCTTGATATGATACACAAACTTGCTCACATAGATCACACAAACTCGCACACACTCAAAATTTAACCTTGCCATATTTTAATGATTGTATTTTTTATAAAAAAAACATATTAATGTGTATTACAATTCCTGAAAGTATGATGGCAAGCGCTATGCCAAAGTTTTAAGGCTATTTACTTGTGATGAAAGAATCTGTTCTGCTAGTAATGATTTTAGGGATATATTGTTACAGTTACATCATGTTGATTAATTTTACTATACACATGATTTCTTTTTCAAAAGGTGCTGGTTTCTTGTAATTCAGGGACAAATGAAATTGAAATTTATGATTGGTTAAGCTCCATGGTTCTTGTGAATTTTTGAAAGAGAAAGGCTATTTGAAACTAAAGAGAAACGGTGGAACTTTGTAAAAATTGAAAAATAAATGTCTGTGATAACCAAACTAAATGATTAATGAGCATCGTGGTGAGGGTGGACGGTTGACTGTAGTCTGTAAGATCTGTTTTCTTTTCTGTAAGTTTTTCTACCATTGCAACTAATTGAAAACAATGAAAAGTTAGACCATCGTGAGAGGGTCACCACCGAGAGAGGATCACTGGGTAGACCATGGATCTGTCTATTGTATGTTTTAACCACTCTTGTGATAGTGGGAAATTATTATTTTTTTCTTCTTTTTGGTTCTATTTAAAAAGCCAGCTTTTTTATATGTTGTTTACATTTACAGATATCGGCATTATGGGATTTCTTTTGCTTTAATGTTAATGGAACTACAGCAGAAAAAAGTCGTGCTGCTTTATCAGTCCTTTGCATGGCAGCAAAATCATCTGCTGGAGTTCTTGGTTCTCACTTACAGGACATTATTGATATTGGGTTTGGCCGTTGGGCAAAAATAGAACCTTTGCTTGCTAGGACAGCATGCGTTGCTATTCAGAGATTGTCTGAGAATGACAAAAAGAAATTGTTGGTTAGTAACGGCAATAGGGTATTTGCAATTCTAGAAAGCTTAGTAACTGGCTTTTGGCTTCCGGATAACATATGGTATGCTGCTGCTGACAAAGCAATAAGTGCTATTTATACTGTTCATCCAACTCCAGAAACCCTAGCTGCTGATCTTATAAAAAGATCTCTTAGTTCTATATTTGATTGTGCTAGAGGAGAGAAGCTGGAGAATGACATTGATTGTGGTGGTTCCAGCATTGTTAACACAGTTCAGGCAGCAAAACTTGGTAGATTTTTATTTATCGTAAGTCATGTTGCCATGAACCAATTGGTATATATCGAATCCTGTGTACGGAAGATCTTGAAACAGAAAATGAAGGACAAGGTTGTTGATGACCAGAATGTGCATAGCAATGGCACTGTACCTAAGGTAAGACCAGAGATATTTCATAATTGAAAAGATAAGGTACTGTTATTGTTTATTTATTAGTTACAGAGTTTTTCTTTATAGTTAAAAGGTTTTTCTCTTTTATGTCTTCCAGCAGGAAAATAGTATCAATGCTGAGCTAGGTCTTGCTGCTTCTGAAGATGCAAAACTTGATGCACTGTCTGAAAAAGCTGAAAAAGAAATTGTTTCTGGAGGTTCAAGTGAGAAGAATTTGATTGGACAATGCACACCATTCCTGTCAAAGCTTTGTAGAAACTTTTCTTTGATGCATAAGGCAAGTGCCTGATTTTACATTGTTGCTTCTATTTCTTACTTCTTCCTCTGTTGGATTTCACAGTGGATAACTATACTTGATTTTTAATTGGTAAGCCCAATGATCAAAGAGGTAATATAATTAAGTAATTATTTTAAACCTCTTTCAAATGTACCTGTTAAATCGACAGATGAGAAAAATAGTCTTTCTGAAAAAAAAAAATGCATATGTTATGGAACATGCCAAAGTAGTAATTTGAAGTTAGTTAACTTTTAGGTGCTAGACAGAATGCGGTATTCCCTACTATAGTCTTGGAAACCTTTCTGAAACCATGTGTCTAACTGGTTAGCTTGAGACCTGGTCAAGTCATCCAAACCGTTCAGATTTTGATTTTCAATCCAATCAGAGAATTAGCCATGTTTGGTGACATAGTCACTGGTCCAAACTGGGGATAAGCTTTGCATCTGGTACCACTGTTAATTATGTAGTTACAAAGAGCTTGATAATATTATGATATTGGGAATTATAACCAAAAGAAGTGAATTTATTCTCATTTTTATGCAAATGGGATGATGCAACTTTCTTTTTATTCAATGTAGCTTTGGCATATGCCTTTTATCACATTTGTATCTAAGAATCTTGTACTTTTTCAGTATCCAGAGTTGCAAGCATCTGCTATGATTGCTTTGTGTCGATTCATGGCTATTGATGCTGATTATTGGTGAGATACTACTAGCACCTCTCTCTTTCTCTCTCTTGCTTGCTTTTCTTCATTACAAATAAGTACAAAATTTAATCTGAATTTTAATGACTATCACCAGTGATGCAAATCTTCAGCTTCTCTTCACCGTTGTGGAGAGTTCACCATCAGAAATTGTTCGTTCCAATTGCACTATTGCTCTTGGTGATTTGGCAGTTCGTTTTCCCAATTTGTTAGAACCATGGACCGAGAACATGTACGCAAGGTTACAGGACCCTTCAGTGTCTGTTAGGAAGAATGCTGTTTTGGTTCTTTCACATCTCATATTAAATGATATGATGAAGGTCTGTGAGGCTGGATAAATATTGTATCTGCCTTCTCTTATGTCATAAATAGTTTGCTGATTTTGGGTGTTGCTTGATCAGGTGAAAGGATACATAAATGAGATGGCTGTACGAGTAGAAGATGATGATGAGAGGATTGCAAAATTGGCTAGACTTTTTTTTCATGAGTTGTCTAAGAAAGGTTAAATAGTTATACCCAACTAATAACATTGTAAATTGGGTAATCTTTTCTTCTTTTGTGTCAAAACAACAGAAATTTGATATTTTTGTTGATGTGCAGGAAACAATCCAGTATACAATTTACTTCCAGATATACTCGGCAAATTATCTAACCAGAATCTGAGGAGAGAGTCTTTCTGCAACATCATGCAACTTTTGATTGGCTCCATCAAGAAGGTATAGATTTCTTAGGAAAATTGAAGTGATAAGTTTTCAGTCATAACGATCATCTATGTATTATATTTTCTGAATCTCTTCCAGGACAAACAAATGGAAGCCCTTGTTGAGAAGCTATGTAATAGGTTTAGTGGGGTCACAGGTGTGTGTTCTTCTTTCTTAATTTGTCCTCTCAATTGGGTGCATTAGATAAGGTGTAATCTTCTTATAATATCAGTTTTGATATATGACTTTTTTACAGATTAAGGCATTGAAGTATTATTCATGGGCTGTGTTCATTTACTGTAGTCTTGGTTGAGCTGAACTAATTGCAATTTTGAGGATGAAAACCTAGGTTATATGGTAGATTTTCACCATTTACTGGAAGGTCTAATTGATATTTGCTGTTTTATTCATTTAATAATTTGTGAAATTTGAGGTGTATCTGTGCCTCTTTTAGATTTGCTCAGGTAAGAACTGTTTCCAAAATTTATTCCTGTGAAGAGGTGATGTTGGCTATTACTAACAGTTTTCTTTTCCCCACAATTTTTGCTGTTGCAAGCCATATGTTGACGATGAAAACTGTGGTCTCTGAAAGAGCTTGACTTTAGTTGCATCAATTTTAGACTAATTTCTGTGAAGTAAAGCCGATGCACATTCTTTCAGAACCAGTAGTTCTGTGATTTTGCACTAGGGTCAGTTGAAATAGTTTGTACCCATAGTAGCAGACAATACATAGGAAGAGGACAGTCATTTTAATACCAGTGTATATTTTTTATTTTTTCAAATTTCTGGAAAGCAACCAGTTTCATATGCGTCTTCTGTTACCATTTATTTACTCTTTCGAATTGCAATAGAATAGGTCAAAGTAGCTATATGACATTTCTGAAAAGCTACTGAGATTAATCTTCTGTTGCAGACATTAGACAATGGGAAAATATTTCTTATTGTCTTTCTCAGCTTGCATTCACTGAGAAGGGGATGAAAAAGCTCATGGAGTCATTTAAGACTTATGAGCATGCCCTGTCTGAGGATTCTGTGATGGAAAATTTTAGGAACATGATTAACAAGGTATATCATTTTCTCTTGTTCTTGACCTGTCTCACAGTTACCACTTAATGATGTGCTTTCTGTCATATTGGCTTTAAACAGAGTAAAAAATTTGCAAAACCAGAACTCAAAGTGTGCATTGAGGAGTTTGAGGAGAAACTAAATAAATTCCACATTGAAAAGAAGGAGCAAGAAGTGACAGCAAGAAATGCACAATTTCATCAACAAAATTTAGGTACCTTGGGAAGTCTTGTTGCAGAGGAGAATGCTGGAGAAGAAAGTGCAGAATCTGATATTTCTGAAGGTTGATCAACTAATTTAAGCTATGGTTTGATATCACTGGTTTTCTTTATCAATATCTTAGAAGCTTCGATTTTTTTATTATTATTATTATTATTATTATTATTATTATTATTGGGTGGGATGGGAGGCACTTGTGTGGTTGATTACTGCCTCTCATTATAGTTTTCATAGGCATGTTGAGGCCTACTCTTCTTGGAACTTTTGATAGATAATAAAACTTGCATCTTGTGTCTTGCATTTTGGCTTCCTTTAGTACCTGGTCAAGAATAACATGTACATAAAAGAAGAGTAATTTTGTTTCAATTTAGCATTAGAATTCCGTAATTATGTATTTTCAAGCATTCAGGTTCAGGTTCATTATATTAATTATTTTTCTGTTTGTATACATGATTCAGTCCGTACTGAAATGCTAATGGTTATATATAAGAATACCAAATGGCATAGCAGAATAGTGATCCTCTATAACTTATAGTCATATGAGGGGATAATAGAATATCTTTAATTATGTTAGTTTTATAACATTGCTAGGAAGCATGTGTAATGTGGGATGGAATGTATCGCTATAATATATGATTTTGATAACAAGTTATGTGTTATTGTCCTTTTTATTTTTTCTTCATTATAGTGCCTAGCATGACTTCAGCTGAAAGTTTAATCTCTGATGAAATTTGTTTTGGGTGAAATGTTTTATCACTGCATTCCAGTGTTGAAGAAGGCAAGAACAAGCTTATTTTTCTTTTCTTTTCTAGAAAATTGTGGTAAACATTTGGACATAACATTGAGTACTTTATGCTAAATCATCAAACATGACCAACCACCCAGTTACAACCTCTGACAACCAAAGTTCATGGATCCATTCAGAGTAAAACATGAGCACAATTAGACAACTGAATTTTTTGTTTGCACTAGCTTCCTTATGCAAAAACATGAAAGGTTTCCAATTTTTACCCCATTATCACTACTGTTTTGATGGGACAGGCTTGACCATTTCAGAATGGTTATTGAGTTCTTGAACTTTATAATAGTTTCTGAACATTTTTGACCATTGGAAGCAGTGTTCTGGTTTTGTCTCTCAGATGAATGCATGGAAGAATTTGTTTTAACCCTGTTATCTTATCATGCTAAAATGGAAGAATCTAACTTTTAGTATCTTGTGTTTATCCTAGATGGTGAAGTTGTTGACCCTTTGGTGGAGTACGTGAGCCAGTCTAGGAACAGCATTTCAAAATTTCAGTATAATGGCTCATCAGAACATTCTCGTGCTTCCAGTGAGGTGATAGAGACAGAAACAGGAGATATTGAAGTTCAATCGCCAAGAGTTAACCAGGAAGGTATTTTAAGGTCTAACTTCTACTACTTTATTAGCTGTAAACATTTGCCGTTTCAATAATAAAGTTCAATCATTTACAGGGACCAAATCAAGAGCTAAGAAAAACAACTTGAAAGACATCAACGGAGTTATCTCTACATCGAATAGAAGAAAAATCAGGTCCAAGCAAAGGTAGTATTCCTAACATTTTCTGTTTTCACTATATGGGCGCATATATTTGCAAGAACTGGATTTACATCAGTGCTGCACGTATTCAACCTTTCCCTTGTCATAACATACTATCATTTTAACACACTTTCTTACAAGTACTGCACATAGAAAGCAGTTTAACTTGTCAATCCATATAGATTAGTATGGTAACATTTCTGATTTTGGAAGTGAATTATCATGGTGAATAACTGTTGTTTAGATTTGGATTGAAGGATTGTTTTAGCTAGAGGCAGTTAGACTGATTGCATTTCTTCAATTCTGATGGATAGAGATAGGAAATGGTTAACTAGAGGCTTCATAGATTTTGTTTAGTTACTAATTGATTTTGGCTTGGAAATATTTTTGAGAACTTCTAGGAAATCTTGATTCCAAACACAATGAAATTTTGTCATTATGTTAACACCACATTTATCTATACATAAATTCTTCAAAGACTAGAAATGGCCAAATGCAATAGTATGCAATCAATACTTTGTAGGTTTCTGTAAGATGAATGCTAGCAAATCTGCCAAAAAATTTACTCAATTCTAGAAGATAATTTCACTTTGTAACAAAAATGAAGCCATAAAATTATATGATCTATCTCCCTATTATTTGCTAAAAAAATTTAGATCCTTTATGTGAAAGCTATTTATTTAGTTTTGGATCTTATTCATTTTTTTCAACAAGCAACCTTCCTAAATGTACAGAAATTACAGTGTAAATAAGTTGAATGTTCAAATTTTCTTAAACTAAAAGCTCTCAAATTTTTCCACGGCTCTCTGCACTTGAATGTGTTTTACTTTTCAAGTTAATGTTTTAAATTATCTTACATTTATTAGAATAGAAAATTTTAACATAAATAATTGTGTGTTTATGTGGTGTAATGTTTTCCCTTGGTGTAATGGATATCTTTGTATTCTATGATTGTGCAGGTACAAGTAAACAGTCATGGTAAGGTCAACAATTAACATGAATGGAGGAGAAACAAATTCTTTCTTTCTACTCACATTTTCTGTGTTTTTATTTTATTGAAAATGAAAGCGTGTAACAATTAACGTGATATACAAGTAGCGTAATACTTTAATACCCGTTTGTTGTAATATAGTGCTAGCACCAAGATTCTATTAAAAATGGAGGAAAGAGTAAGAGAAGAGCTGTAATTTTGTTTTCATGCCAACTACCTCATGAGTCAACGGTAGGATTTGGCTGTGTTGCGTAAGTTTGTAGTTGTTACAGCCTGAAAGTGAATACTCTTTTTGGTGAAAGTGTTCTCAAAAGAAGCGTATAATAAAATCCACCAAGCGTATAATGAACGAGTATTTGAATCCTAACCACTCCATTATCATGCACAATAATTTGTTTATCTAGATGTAACATTAAGCAATCACCAGTATCAAAATGATTCATTGAGGTCTTTCTGTATAGCAAAATCAGTATATATGCCAAACATGAAACGGTTGAATGTGATGTGATAATTCTTTCCTTTTCTGTCCATTCTCTTTTAATTAACAAAAAGATATAAAGCAAACATGGGACGCTACTTGCTGGTTTCACACATTTCCCCTCATGAAAATTCATAATTTGGTATCCCACATTAAAAGAAATATCTTACAGCAATAATATCACACGTTATATAGAGAAATCATAGTTCATCTCTTGATCAACAACGTGCAGAAAATAAGTACATAGGTACCCTTGTTCATCACATGTTTATATTTCATCATCCTCAAGGGGATCTCGTTCGGGATAGTCACCTACCTGGAAAGATACAACAACAAATGACTTCCAAGTAAACAAATAAATAAGAAATAGAATTTATAAAAGGACAAGAAGCCCTAATATGCTTTTCCAACAGGAGGCTTCCCAGTTCTTGAGGGCATCAGAAAACAAGTAATATAAACAGAAGAGAAGAGATTGTAGTTGGCTGGGATCTTTGCAATTGATGGGCAGATTTGTCAGATTAGATATCTGAATTAAGGTCTGAACCCCATTTTGCCAGAGTAGATATCTGCCTATAGATAACATTGATAGAAGTCTGTAATCATGTTGATTACAAAAACAAGAAGCACCAAGACACTTATTAACACCCAAGATATTGGCAAGAAGACCCAAAAAATGGTATACGAAAATGCTGAAGAAAACACTCAAGGATTAGTCTTAAATTGAAATATTAAGAATTAAATCTGCAATTTATTAATTTTATATCACAAGAGGAACGCTTAGCCATCAAACATATTATAGTAGAAAAGTTTATGAAAAGAAAGCCAGGAAGAGGGTGAAAGATGAAGTAAACCCCATGGAAGGAAATGCTGAAAAGAAAACAACTTTAAACCATCATTTTTACACAAATAGATCGCTGTTCCCAACTTTGGGTTTTAAACTTTTACTAATAAAATCATGGTTTGTATCACAATCCTTTGCAACCACCTAAATCACGAATCACTGAATGCTGAGATACAATAGGAGTTTGAAATATGGAAGCATCATGAAACATGGTCTTGATACAAACCTTTACTTTGTCGGGTCTGACCATTGCACCATGAAGTGGAGGGCAGTCAAAATAACGGACTCCTTTCACTCTGAAACATGACCAAGATAAATTATAATTAATGAATGCACAATATAAACAAAATCCACAGACAGAAGTGCTAGATATCTCTAACTGCCTCCATGAAGTGGAGGGCAGTCAAAATAACGGACTCCTTTCACTCTGAAACATGACCAAGATAAATTATAATTAATGAA
>JAVXUL010000003.1:668573-690718 GCA_035590515.1 Trichilia minutiflora | reverse complement strand
TAAATATAGACCTCTATTATATGAAATAAGTATTCGTCTTCTTCACCAAAATATCCTATTGTGTATGTTTGATTACACTTAGGATAAACAGTGGTATTTTCCTATTGATTAGCCATTTGTCTTGTGCTTATGTGACAGTTTTTATTTTATTTCAGGGATGTTTCATATATTTTCAAATTTTGGGACAGTTGGATTTAGTT
Source organism: Trichilia minutiflora (assembly GCA_035590515.1). Lineage (NCBI taxonomy): Eukaryota > Viridiplantae > Streptophyta > Magnoliopsida > Sapindales > Meliaceae > Trichilia > Trichilia minutiflora. Next base: position 690,518 of record JAVXUL010000003.1, on the reverse strand, counting down.
TCTTAGTGGGATTAGGATTTGTTTTTTCCACTTGAGTTGGTGCTTCCCTTTTATTTTGATCAGATCTCAATAAAATGGTCTTCATGCAGTTTTTTGCAAGATTGATTTTAGAACTATATAAATGTAATATTTTATTCTCTCCTCCATCTCTTCTATTCCCCTTCCTTGCCTAACCTTCCTTGTTTTTCTCTCTATCTTTTTTCTTTCTGAGTTTACGTCAAATAATAAAAATGACACTCAGCATCAACAAATCCCCGCCATGGAAAATTCCTCTTCGCGCATTCAGCTTCAATCAACTAATACAAAAGAAACTTATTTGTAGCTTCTATAAAAATATAGCACTTCAAACAATCATTCATTTTCAGCTTTTTGCTAAATTTTTGCATGATTGTTTTTTCTGAGGCACCTCGGATAGTTCATATAATGACAGTTACAGGCTCTAAAATGTATTGAACATACATAAAGATTATATTGGACTTTTGAATTTCTCACTCTTGAAACTGTGAAAGAAAAGAAATCATCTTTTGTAAACTATCCAAAACAAATGATAGCATGACTATATCAACGTTTGTTTTACAAACAAACCTATTACCAAGATAGTAATCATGAACAACATACTATTAGGGGAAGAAGAAGACTAGACACAACCAATAAGTACTAGGAACAGTATATAGAAAACATATTAGAATTTTCAGAAAACAAGCAAATGATAAATAATAGTTTACTTACATTCCATCATGTTTTCCCAATGGTTCATCATATTGAATTCCAATCCAGAAACCAGGTGCAATTGATTCTGCTCGACCCACATATTTGATGACCCCTCTTTTTGCCCCTGGATCTACTTCACATCTGTCTCCTACCTTAAACATTTAAAAATCAAAGGGAAAAAAAATATGGTGAGCAACGTATAAACAACACAAGTCATGGATGTTTTATGCAATCGAAAACAATGCAAAACTACAATGCTTTTTACTCTGTGCCACACAGGACAAAAATGATAGGACAAGGAAATAACATGCTTGTATGCATTTGCATTGGAAAATTTTTCTAAAGAAATCAAGAAAATATCAATTAAAGCCTACAGGTAGGCGGTAAATTCATCATGCAAATCCAAGACAACAACAATTATAGAACATTTACAACTTGAAATTACAGCAACTAGTGATAAAATTTCTTGCTTCTGTAAAGGCAGTGCAGGAGTAGAATTAATTCCATCTGAAAAAGTGTTCACATCACTATGGCCATTGCTACAACATTTAGTAGCCAAAAAATGCTTCAATAGGTCCAGGAGTCTCTTCCCCTTCGGCATCAATTATTTACTGACTTCAAGATTTGATTTCTAGTATCTATAAGATTTATAAATCAAATAATTGCAATATATGATTTCAAGGAATTTCTAATTATCTTCTGTACCTTAAAAAGAAAAATAATAATAATTCCATGAAGAGAACCTGTTTGGCAGGTGGAGTCTCAGGTTTTTTTACTTTTGATCAATAGAGAAGTTACAAATGCAGAAAATATTCAAAAGGCAAGGAAAACTTTATAAATTGAGAAACTATGCTACCAATTAAAACAAGGAGAACCAAATTAATGAAACATTAAACAACAGATAAGGATTGATCAGCACTTCAAATCTTGGCCACCACAAAGTTTGCATTCGTATTCTTTCATTTTTAGCATAAAACTTTCATTGGTTCCAAAAATTACATCATATAAATTTTACTAGCCTTCTTTAATGGAATGAACTTCCGTGAGCAGTTATATTAACTTGGTAGTACTTAGTGAAAGAAAAAAGAGTTAACTGACTTTGATATTTGCACAGAGGTCTTCCATGTAGTTGTCTGACATCTGTTAAACAAAGTAATAACACAAGAAAGATTAAGACACATCCATGATATTCAATATTCAACTTTATTTCATAATCTTTGAAAATGCAGAGTGACATAACTTATTATTTGTAACCTTAGACAACATTATTAACTGCATCGTACAGTATAGTTAAGATCTACGAATATTGTAGACTGAATATCATATACTTACTTTATTCTGAACAGTTGAAGGGTTTTGAGATATCATTTTCTCCTTAAATTTTCTAAACGTACCTGAAACACCAAAAAATTGAAATTGTTAGCCAATTGTGGTCTCCACTGTGCTTCAAATATTTCAAAGCATCTAATTTGTTACTATTAAAAGAAAATGAGCATTTGAGAACAGAAATTCAGTCCTTTTGTACACACATAAGTCCCTCCCAGTGCCCTAGCACTAAGAAACAACACCCAAACTTATCTGAAATAAAATCACTGTGACACACAAGACATGGGAAGGTGTGCTGTCTCTTCACACCCACGGAGGTGGTTTTCATTTGTCTTAATAGTAGTGAATTATTAAGGTTATGATTATTGGCAACAGTTGGATGGAGCAGATGATCACTATCAGATACTTACAAAAAGAGGGATTCAAATCCTCTTGTTCACCTTCTTATCAATGGTCCTTGGCTTATTGAAAAGGAACCTAAGCTAGCTTATAGAGTATCAAAACTTTCCTTTTAATTGCACAGTGTCAAATATCATCAGTTTGAGGCAGTAAAACTTGTACTTGAACAAGACGGATTCATGTCTTATTTAGAAGCATGGCTTGCGAATATAGGAAACCCTTTTTATTGGCTAAGAGACACAACAGCACTACGAATTAGAAGTTTCACAAGCAGAAAGATTGTTTCGTGTCAAAGAAGTGTACCCATTACAATTATGACAGGTTATACAAGCAGCATAATTCTCCAGGTACCTAGAAATGACAATAGCTAGTGATCGTTCTAAATGGAGTGTTCAAAATTTTGAGGTAAGTGAATATTGACACCACGCTAAACTCAAAAACACTGAAGCAAAATAGTAGCTCCTACATGTACCATCAGCTTCTCTTTTCTCCTTTCTTCAGTTGTGTATGAATTAGTATCACTAATTGGCCTTTCAAAAAGAAATTAAATTAAATGGAAAGCAAAAAATTCAGCTCATAATCCCATTACCGTATCATTTTTCATCCACAGTTGCATTTCCTGCTCGTAAGCTCTCATTTCAGGATATTATTTTCAAAAAAGAATCCAAGTTTACAAGAATTTCTATAAGAAAAACCAAGCAAGCAGAAACAATGAATGTACCATAAGATTACTCTTATCACTTGCACTGAAGTGCGATTACTGTTTCATTACCTGTCTTTGACTATATTTGCACTTTTATACTACAAGAAGTTAATAATCCATTTCTACAAGGAGAGTGCAAAATAACTCAGAATTGCTTCCCCACAAGAAACTGTCATGAACTGACGCAATCTCTCCTTATGGTTCCATTGAACTGCAGTAACTTGTCAGTTAATTTTAATGTTTCTTCCTTCACAATTTTAATTCATTATAAGACAAATAGCTTTTTAGTTTTAAGCATTAGGTTAGAGAAGGAATAGGTCCTAGGATTGAATCTCACCAAGAGAAGAAAAAAAAAAAATTCAAATAATATTTTTCAACCAAGGAAGTTTCTGGACGCAAAATTTAACTACATTAAACTGCATTGTAGCACTCAACAGTGCAACAACACAAGATTTCTTACTTCTCAGTGTCACAAGATCCACATTAAGATATCAATATTCTACATAGATCCTCCATGATAGATTAAAACTGCCATATCTTATATGATGCTATACTGAAGCCTACATAAGAAAAAGACCCAAGCCAAGTAAGACAAGAAAACTCAATTTTGAAAAAACTTACCATCACGTTTGCGATATTCTTCTTCAGTCATCGAATATTTCTCCACCAGTGAAGTGTCCTCCAGCCAGCCACCAGAGGTTACAGATGATGGGTCAAGATCTATAACATGCAACCGATACCTTTTATAGACATGAGAGGTATAAGCCAATCAAATCTATAAAAAATACATCAAACAAAAGACCAATCACCAGATTTATGAGACACATTTTCAGTTAACAAAATTGGTTTGCAATGTATATCATATAATAAAATATAATGCGCTCAGACGTGGAAAATTTGAACTCTAGATATTACTATTAAGTCAATATTAACATATTTAAATCTCAAAATTTGATTTAAAGTGTTAAATAGGCATAACATCCATGATTATCCACTGAAAATTAAATAGTGTGCTATCAAAAACTTCCATTGCTTTGAAATTGCAAAAAAAAAAAAGAAGATAATTAAACCAACTACTCTTAACAAGGTAAATCAAATAATAATAATAATAAAGATGAGATTGAAAAAGAGACTAACCCATCATGCGGAGAGTAAAAGCCGAGAGGTCTGGAATTATCAGTTAAATCTGCAACCTTAGTTTTTGTATCATCATAAAGCTCAAGGCACATTGAATTAACTGAAGTACCGCATTTTCTCCACAACTTTTCTTTGACAGATTCCACACTCATCTATTAAAGCAAACAGACCATAGCAATATGTTATCATAAAAAATAAACTAAAAAAAAATTAATATTTTGTTGATAGCTAGAACCTGAAGTGTGAAGCGAACATCGGCAGAGAAATTTTTTAGATTAGCGTGAGTGACACGCAAAAGGACGGATTCATCACCCTGAATCTGCTGCAGACTTGATGCCATGATCTGTAACTTACATACCAAACAAAATCAAGTTTACAGCCAAGCTCAACTCTTCAAATAGTACCCTTCCCATTTAACTGCTGCTTTTCTTGCATTTTTCTTTTCTCGAGAAATAAAGAAATAGTCAAAACTGATTGAATATGTTTTCAATTTCTGTACTTAGAACAGCTAAAACTGACAAATGATTACTTCTCTTTCGTGAACACTTCTAATAAATCCAACCTATTGGCTAGCAAGACGAACTTCAAAGAACACTATTCCGAAAATTCCCATACATATACTACATTTTCAACTTCAAAAGACAAAAAAAAAATGTAGAGTACAACTTCTTCTCATTAAAGGGAAGAATATATTTCTATTGTCCTTGTAACCAAAAAGAAAAAGATGAGACCGAAGCGAAGATCATTAGACCCCAGAGATCTACATTCGAACACTTCATATACATTCAAATAATCAAATAATCAAACAAAAGATTGATCAGTAGGCACCACAGATCTACATTCAAACACATGATAAATATTCAAATAATCAAATAAAAGATTTTCGTTATAAACCCCAATAGAAAATACAAATGTAAATTACATACCTAATAATGTGAAGTGATGATAGCAAGCAATAGCAATGTAAATCGGTGAAAAAATGCTCACCAGGGCAGCTGGCTGCGTGGTTGTGGTTGTGATTGCTGGGCCAGCTGTCTCGGTGGTCATACAAAATATGGCTTTGCAGCTTGATCTGGCTGCACTTCTGCAAATTGAAATAGGTAAGTTTTGTAAATAGTCTTAAATTTGGGCCTTTTTTAATTTTAACTTTCTCAAAATTTTTCCCTTTTTTTTTTTCCTTTCACAGATCCATCTTTTCGACAAAAACATCCTTGCTACATTTTCTCTAACGTAGTTCAGGGAGGCAAGCGCCCCAAATTCAAAATTCTACTTACCAAATTTTTAACGAGGACTAAATTGTTCATACCAATCAAACTTTTCTCTTATTTATTATTTAGATAAAATATAGGAACTCAATAAAAAAACGAAAATAACTATATTTTTAAAATTTTTTCAAAATTAACTATATTAAAAATTAACTAAAATATCTATTAATTTATTTTTTAAATGATTTTATTTTTATTAAAAAGTATGTGTTTTTATTATATTTAAAAATATATTTATAAAAACAATAAAAAATATACTTTTAAACTTATAAATATGTTGTATTTAAAAATATTTTTTTAAATATAACAAAAAAATTTATTTTTAAATATAAATAAAATCGTATAAAAATTATATTTTCAATTTAATTAATTAATATTTTTTAAATATGATAATTTTCAAAAAATAATTTTAAAATTTGATTATTTTCTTACTTCTGGCCTCGATAAAACATATATTCCAGAACTTTTGAGCATAACAACATATTAGTCCCTAACATTTTATTCTTTAACATTTAGGAACACACTATGGTAGAATGTAAGATATCAGTCTCTACCGTTGCCAACCGTCCAGATCCGTTGTTCTATTCAGGGGTACAAAAGACACCTGTTAAATAAAGAAAAACTAAAAATCTTCAATTAACAAGTCCAGTCGGCTTCACCTCTTTCGTCTCCTAACAATCCTACGAAACCCACAAGGTGCAATCTCGCGCCAAAAACAGCAGCAATCGCCAATTACTCAACGGATTGTGGTGATTTCAGGCACGTTTGTGAACTGGGACAGCGTATTGAGGTTGGCGGCGTCGGGTTTGTGGCGGGTCAAAGAGCACCTTGCGATTTATGACCTACGGTGCGAATGAGTAAGTTTCTCCTGCTTATTCTTGATCTACATCTTCGTATGTTGATGAAATTGCGTGGATTTGGCATCTTTTGTCGTTTATTTTGTGTTAAATTTGCATGGATGCTATTCTGTAGTTCTGGTGCTTGAAACGTGGATTGAAAGTTCGGTTTTTGGGTTTATTATTTCGTGCTTTAATGGTGGATGGGAAGTGTGAAACCAGTGTCTATTTATGTTTGATTGTCATACATGCATAATTTTGAAAACCATAGTTACTAACTCTACTATTTTCGTGTTAAATTGGGTTTTAACCAATTTTAATTGAGTCTTAAATACCAAAATAAAGATTTGACATTTAAAAATTATGAACTTTTTCTAGCGTATAATTTCTGGTTTTAATGTTGAAACTGAAGAACATAACTAAACAGAATACAGCACATGGATTTGTTTTCTTTTCACTGTTTTTATCTAACTTTTAAATTTTTATTAACTTGTTTCGTTGCTATGTAAGAAAATAATAAATAGAAAATTTTTTGTTTTAATGTTTTATGTTTGTTCTTTTCTTATTCTAAGTGCTAAAAATTGAAAAATATTTTGTGTTCATCAATTACAAAGTTGAGGAGTATCTACCCATCCTAGTCACTACATGGCTCCGTCAATGTTTGTACATGTTATGTTTCAGCTTAGTTCTAAAAGAACAATTGTTGAAGTGTTAGATAATAAGTTTTGTATGAACTTGGAAATCATTCATTTTTTTGGGCAAAAATTTATCATGAAAATGAAGATGAGTAGTGGGTACCTGTAATGTTGTAGATGTGAATATGAATATTGAGAGAATCCTGTGAGTGTGCAAGCTGTAGTATCTTGAAGCATACCCAAGGTAAGGAAAAGTTCAATGATCCTGTCAATAGAGCCAAGAGTGTAGCCAACTATTTGGCAGCAAACTTGAAGTTCAAACCATCAAGTTAAATTCTTTGGATGAATTCTGTAGAAAGTAAATTCTTTGGACGAACGTGATTCGTATTGGTGCCAGTGTTGTAATAGATTGTTACTAATTTTAGAAAGTAATTTGGTCAAGATGATTAAAAGTACCAAGTATAGGTGAGCAAATAAATGAGGGTCAAGTAAAAATGAATGTTTATAGAAAAATATATTAACTTTGGGCTTTTAAAATTCATTTCGAATAAGTTACAGACAGCTTTATTTTATTAGAGATAGTTGCTCTACTTATATCAGAATTATTAGTAATATTTAGTTAACTGAAATTAATTAGAAGGGACCATTTCTAGCAACAATAATGATGTTTTGACTACCTAGCATAAGACAATAATTATATTTTATTTTATTTTATCTCATTATTAATAATTTAATATTCTAGTAGTAATATTGATATATTACATTCCGATTCTACTGCATTCGCAGTTGGCATTTTGATCACTTGGATTGAAGCTACTGTTGTCATTTTTTAGGTATGTAAGTGTGCTTCCAATGGATGGCAGGTTATGAATATAGTTGTCTTATGCTTTGATTGAGTTGATTTGGAATTTATTAGTGCTGTAATTGGAGGGAGTATTAATGGATATATGTTGCTGCTGAATAGAGTTTTGAATGGATTGGATTTTTTTTTCAGTAACCAGTGTTTGGATTGTGCTACAATGCAAAGAATCAATGTTTATATTTGATTTCTGTTGATTGACGGCAGACTTTTCTTTTTCTATTTTTGTAGTTTATAGAAGACTAATTTGTTAAAATTGGTAAAGTAGAATTGCTATACTTGTTTCATAATGGAGGACAAAAATGTAATTGCGATGCAAATTTGGATGAAACCTAACAGGAGTAGTGAATCCTGAAATGTTAAAATACATAAATTCAGGGACTAAAATGTTATTATCCCTCTCACCGAAGACATGATAAAACTCAATACCGCATGTGCTTGTTAAAAGAAAATCCTGCACGTGCGCAGCAAAACGGAGTGCAGGTATAGCCATAGCTCAGTTGTTGTAAGTCTTGACCTCAGTTTCAATGGCGTCTTTGCAGCAAAACTCACATTGATTGGCTGCTCTTCTGATATAACTGTTTCCGTTTCTATTTCTATTGATGGCATCCTCTCTCTCACACACTCTCAAGCCCTATGCTTCCTCTTTCTATACTGATCATATCAACAAGGTAACTCTTGCGCTTATTCAATTTTTGTTAATTTGAATTATTGCTTTAAGCAGACCATCATTCATTTATAGTTATTCTAATTATACTTTTGATTCTGTGATTGTTTTAGTGTATACTACAGAATTTTCCAACAACTTTCGAGATTAATATTGTAACGGAAAATCGGATATCGTTTTCTAATGCAAGTAAATTCAAATTAAATTGTTCGAGAGGCAGAGAGATGGATGTTAGTGGTTCAGCTCTAGCTCATGATGTTGCAGAATGTTTCCAAGGTTTGTTTATGACATTGCAGAGTTGTTGTTGTTGTTGTTATTATAAAAAATATACATTTCAGGCCTTTTTTTGTGTGTGGCTTATTTTTGTTTGTTTCTATAAATATTTTTCAGAAATTAATATTAAGGAGCCTAGTGTTTCTACATTGTTGATGAATTTCTCTAATGAGTTTGATCCATATGGTGCACTGAGTACACCACTTTACCAGACAGCCACTTTTAAGCAGGTAAGCCTTTTGATATGGACTGTATTTAAGTTATTTTTTTGTCATGATTGGAAAATAGAAAGGTGTCTTCTCTATTCAAGAATACAAGTTAAATGCAGTGTTGAATTCTTAATTGGAAAATTTATTCGTGTTTACCTGTAACATAACTGTTGAGAGAGGGAATTGAAGGCAGGAATGAAATTTATTTTTCAGTAGTGGTGATTCTGGGGAAATGTGGTCGATTTCAGTATGGAAATTTTGGAGCTTATATTGCTTTCGTGCTAATACCTTCCTATACTAAATCAACTAACCAGAATTATAGTCATAGAATATTACTTATGCCTTTGGAATTTCAGTTCTTTGATAATTTTTTATACTTGGGTTGTTGACTTTATTCTCTATAAACTGTGTTTCCTAGCCTTCAGCGACAGAGAATGGCCCCTATGATTATACCAGAAGTGGAAATCCCACACGAGATGCCTTAGAAAGGTAGTCATACTTGTTGAATTTCTCCACACAGTCGAAGTAGTTTAGGCAATTATTAGATTCAGTTACTATAACTGTTTCTCCTGAGTTTTATTTTAATTTTTGCATTATTCTTAGCCTCCTGGCAAAGCTTGATAAGGCGGATCGGGCATTTTGCTTCACCAGTGGAATGGCTGCTTTGGCAGCTGTTACTCATCTTGTTGGAACTGGTGCTTTTTTCACCCTTTTTGTGTTTCTCTTATCAAATTAATTTTGCTTGTAACCTGTCGTTGGGACGGACAGTTTAGTGAATGTCTTTTTTATACTAATGTAGCTAATAATAAATTTAAATCCTTTCATTATTTTTATGTTATTTTCAGGTTGGGAAATTGTAGCTGGAGAGGACTTGTACGGTGGTTCTGATCGTTTGTTGTCACTAGTAACTCCAAAAACTGGGATTGTGGTGAAGTAAATATATTCTCTTTTTTCCTTATTAAATCATGCTACAATTAAATTATGAGATAATTGTACTTGTGTATTTTTAGGCGTGTGAATGCATGCAATATAGATGAGGTTGCCTCTGCTGTTGGTCCTCAGACAAAGCTTGTGTGGCTGGAAAGTCCAACCAATCCTCGACAACAAATTTGTGATATTCGTGTGAGACATAACTCCTTTAAATTGTGTCGTATTTATTGGTACATTTAAATTGTTTTAACTGCTAGATTAATCAGTTAATAAAATATATTAGTCTGACCTTATGTCAATTCAAGGGCAGATTAGGTCAGAGCTACAGCCCAGCCAAGTGTTGAAAAACCAAATTAATTTGTATAGGGAAAAAAGAATTATAAATTACTTGATCAATGTGTACACCCTGCACGTCTTCCCTTATTTTGAATATGTGGACATTTTTTTCAGTTGCTTTATAGCATGTACTGCTGTCATTATTTTTTTTTTTAAATTGGTATTATTTTAGCGGTTATTATTATTTCTTTTGGTGGTTATTTATGCTTGTACAATTAGAACTTTAAATCTAAGTACCTTTAGTTTTTCAATCTCGGGCTATGGCAATAAAGCTAGGTGATGTTTTCTAATTGCTGTATACTTATACTTTTTGTTGAATATTTAGAAAATTGCGGAATTGGCTCATTCACATGGTGCTCTTCTGCTGGTGGATAACAGCATTATGTCCCCTGTATTGTCACAACCCTTAGAACTCGGAGCAGGTATCATGTACTGTGATATGACTTTGAATTTTAATGAATTACTACTGTTTGTTTAAATTGTTGCTGATTATGATTGGTCCATATGCTTCTCAGACATTGTGATGCACTCAGCTACTAAATTTATAGCTGGACATAGTGATGTCATGGCAGGTGTGCTTGCTGTAAAGGGGGAAAGGTTGTGCCTCATACTCCTAGCTTTTGTGCTTCATATATGGGAAATGTCTTCCTTTTAACTTCTTCTTTTAAATTTCATTTGAATTGTTTTGTTCTTCAATCGTATATTCATTTGCAAAAAGGTGGGTACTTTTTGTTTTCCTTGTGAAGGGTAGCAAGTAGATTTTTAGATGCTGTTGTAGTATATTTGGTTTGAGCTGTGGTCCATGAAAGCTCATGCATAAACAAAAATATTAGTAATTATAGAAAATGAAAGGGAAAAAAAAAACACAGACCAGTTTTATTTGGAAGTTAACTCATAATGATAGTGGTTTTGATATCAAATTCTTTAAACTAGAGGTAGCAATTTGTGTTATGACAAGGACACAATATGAAAATGACCATATTTATGTACCTATACATTCCATTTTTGTTTATTCATAAATAGCCTAAATGCTCGCAACAATAAATGACTTTATACAGTACTTGAAATTCATTTTTCCCATATAAGTTTTACCCATTCTCTTTACATGTTCCAGCTTGGCAAAAGATTTGTATTTCCTACAGAATGCAGAAGGCTCTGGGTTAGCTCCGTTTGATTGTTGGATCTGTTTGCGTGGTGTCAAGACCATGGCTTTACGTGTTGAGAAGCAACAGGTGCTGCTTCAGCCTGTTCTGAGTAGATTAGTCTTTTTGCTTCCTATTATATTTGAGCAATGTTTCTTCTTCCTCTTTTCTTTAAGATTTCTTCAGTTCGTATATGGTGGAAAATTGAATGGTAAATGTAATAGAGTAAACCTTCTAACATTATTCTAGCTGTTTAACGTGACATGTCTGGTACGATAGTTAGCGAGCCTGCTGATTTGTCCTAACATTGACATATATAGTCTTCCTCATTTTTTTAAATTATTATCCATTTAAAATATCCTATACCAAGCTGCTTCTTTCAGAGCTACATCTCTAATTGCAGGTCAAACATCTGATAAGCATGTGATATATGTGGCTATGTGCATGAATAAGGAACTAAAAATTAAAAAATGATTTTTGTTTACTGTGTTTTACTTTACCATCAATGTTGAAAGTAGAATTTTAGAATAGTGAGGAGAAGCTGGAAATGTTTTTGCTTGTGCTTTAATTGATAAATTCAGACTATTTGAATGTTGGTCTGCAGTTTAAATTGTTTTAGTGTACTTTGAAGGTATTGTTTTAGTGTACCCACTAGGAATGCTGCATTCAAAAATGTTCTTTTGTGATGGTCCTGTTCCATGGACTGGATGGAAGTTTTAAATACAAAGCAAGAAGGTTACATATCAATACTAGCTCATAGGAATAAGCTTCCTATGTTTGTTCTTTTTTTTCTCTTTCCCTTGCTAATATAAACTTTCACATGATGTTGATTTCATTCGCCTTTGAACTAAATCTCCTCCGCGAGTACACATTTTCAAAACATCAATTTCTGGTTATACGTCACTAGAATTTTGTTGAATTTCTAAGTATGTTATAACTTTGTTTCTAAAGCAATAACTTGATCAATCTCAGTGAGCCACAACTCTTCTATCTCTGTATCCAATGAGAACTAGTTCTGGTCCTGTCTAATTATGTAATTATGCTTGCCAAGGTTCGTAATTGCATCCTAAAGAGTTAGGGCAGGGTGGCATTCTAATTATTTGCATGATTTATAGACATAATATCATTATGTTGTTTTGGTAGTTAAATTCAAGAGAAGCCGGTAAAATGTGGAAGTGCTTAGATGCATATTTTCCTTTGAAAAGTAATTATCAAATAATCTTCTTATTCATGTGGCGTCTTAGATTCGTTTATGTTTATTTAAATCTGGAGGTTGGAGTGAAGGTTCTTTATCCAGTGGTGAGCATACCTACATCCTCTTTGACTTAGGATTAAGAATTTAGATTTAGTTGATATCAATTTTCATAGCCCTTGAGCATGATAGTTATTTAGACTAGTAGATATGATTATTGTTGCTTATTGACCTTTCAAAGTTGCAAATTAGTACAAGGTGAATTTACTTATTTGCATGCTTTAAAGCTCATAACTTTTGACTATCACTTGCCCTGTGTTAAAAGCTTTAAATATTTGTTGAAAGATTTCGTGGTTTGCTTTGTTGCTTCCTTTTTCCTCCTGCTCTTGTGTTTGCTTCTATGACAATGAAGATTTTCCATAGAGTTAAACTTGAAACCGTAGTGTTTGCATCCTTTGCAGGATAATGCACAAAAAATAGCTCAGTTCCTTGCTTCTCATCCACGAGTGAAGAAAGTTAACTATGTTGGTCTCCCTGGTCATCCTGGACATGACTTACACTATTCTCAGGTACTGTGATAATGGACGTATAATTTTTCTTTTTTGTTGTTATTAACACCTTGTATTTGCTCCTCCAGGCAAAGGGGGCAGGCTCTGTGCTTAGCTTTCTAACAGGGTCCTTGGCGCTTTCTAAGCATATTGTTGAGGCCACAAAGTACTTCGATATTACAGTCAGCTTCGGTAATCACACTTGCTAATCAAAATATGTGCATGGCTATTTTCTTTGTTGAAAATTTTCATAATTTCAGTTATTGGTCATTACAAGGTAGCAACACAAGCAATGACTATGTGCCTGTTTGGCTCAGTTTTTTAGTGCCTCTCAATAAAATAAAAATAAAAAGACTTTGTAAAAGGTCTTTTTGCATTTAAAGTATAAAAAAGAACATTTTAAAAAGTTGGGAAAGAGGAGATTTCTCTTCTCTTCTCATTAACTGTATAGATAATATTTGTTTTATTTCAAAAATATCCTTCTTAACTCCTTCTTTCAAATATTTTGATTTAACTAAATAAATACCCTTTATGATAATTTTAATAAAAAAAGATATTATTTCATCTATTATACCAAATAACTTAAGAGAAAAGTCTTATCTTAATTTTAAAATCTTTTTTTTAAAAAAAGAAGTAAAAGCCAGCTTTTAAACCTTTAAAAAGCTGTCCCAAACAGGCTTTATATCATGCTAATATAATTTATGCCATAAAATATATAATAAATTAAAATGTGATACAAATTTGAATGGAAAGGAATGAACAAAATATCTTTTTAACTTTGAGGGATGTTATAAGGATAATGCTAGTGTCAAATATTTCTTCATACGCATTATTTAATACTATAAACTATCAGAAGTTCCATTGAAGATAAAAAAACATATAGTTGCACTATTGCAGTGCTATGTACTTGCAATTACTGAGAAACAAGGTCATGGTCCAATAAGCAACTATGTGGTGGTGGATGCTGTCAACTTGGGAGTATTTTTCATCTGTATCATATAATTTGAAGGCACTTTCTGAATGGTACTATTAAGTTACTGTATATCTTGTCTTATATATTTGACTTTTTATTGGAATCAGCTTATTTAATTGTAACAAAGCAACATTACTTGGCCAAGTTAGAATTTAGTGATCTTGTTTTTTCATAAAGCTAAAATGGAATTGGCTCTCTTGTTTTGTCATTGTTTCAACACTCACCCTGTCACTATCTTCAATTTGTAGGGAGCGTGAAGTCACTCATAAGCATGCCCTGTTTTATGTCCCATGCAAGCATACCAGCTTCAGTGCGTGAAGCGAGGGGTTTAACCGAAGATCTTGTGCGTATCTCTGTGGGAATTGAAGATGTAAATGACTTGATTGCTGATCTAGACAATGCGCTTAGAACTGGACCAGTGTAGACATATTGCAAAGCCCAACTTTTTGCCGTCAAGGAGCATAATTGGACGTTGTCTTGCCCAGCTTCAAATTTGCAGATATAAGAGCCAGTTTGGTAATTCTTTTGAAAAGCAATAAGCAGATGAATTTGTGTTTGATAAAAAGAATTTAGAACTGCTTATATTCGGCTTCTACAACAGCACAATTTATCAAACACATTAGTAGCAATTTATTGCATAACTAGCAACAATCCTAAACTAGCCCGTAATTTCGTATGAAAAGGATCCTGTTACTGGTGCATTGATGCATGACATGGGAAATTTTCTGTTGGATCGCTGCTCAGTAGTCGAAAATTTATATATATATATTTTTCAATTGTCCAAAGAATTAGCTTTTCTAATATATTCAAGGTTACTTTTACTTGGTACTAAGCAAGGAATTCAATTGATCCTTTTAGTAATCACTCAATTGCGATTTGAATTACTTCTGTTATGATTATTGAAATTGGCGAGTGTCTTGCGGTTGGGAGTCTCTTTGTCCCTTAAAATTATTTGATCATTAAAATTGAAAGATAGTAGCTGTACCTTTGTAATACATCAAGTGTTTGCAACAATTACATTTTTGTACTAATAAAATTAGTGGTAAAATTCATTAAACACAGGAAGTGCTTTATGAGAAAAGCATAACACCTTTTTCTAACGACCCCCTCGTTCTATGATCCTGATCAGTTTGATATGCGGGATGACTCATGGGATTAGGATTATTTGATAAAATTTACTTATAAAAGAATGACAATTCTGAGTTTAATAACTGTTTCACATTAATGTTTTAATTTTTGATATAATTATTAAACAAATCGAGTTTAAATTAGCTAAATATATATTATACTTTTATATAACAAGGTACAATACCACAATTCAAATTGCTACCCTTAAGTTACACTAGACGCACGTTGTAATATCTCTTTATAAGTACCCACCAATTGTCAACTTAAAATGACAGATAAAAAAATATAAAAATATATATGAATGTATACAACTTGCACTATTTTTTTTTCCCAAATTCAATTATATTTTTTAGTTCTAGAGACCCCATTTCAAATATTATTAATTAGTCTTTAATAGTTTAATTATTAAAGAAAAAAAAAATTGGAATGAAAAATTTTCATGTAAAAGATACAGATGAAGCACTATCATCTCTACATTTGTATTCATCCTGTATTAATGTCCAACAAAAGTGACAATAAATTGATCTGGGTGACCTTATAATATCCAGATCAAAACTTGAAAAACATAAAATATTAAAATTAAAATAAAAAATTACTTTCCATACTTGGCTAGACTAAAGTGGCAATGCCATTGTTGTATCTAGGTCTTGTTCTTTCAGGTGAAAGCCCCTCTTCTATAGCTTTTCTCTTGTTATTGGCGGATTGTTGTTGTTGCTGCTGCTGGTGCTGTTCTTGCTGCTGTTGCAACGGTTGTATTTGCTGTGAGTGTTGTGATTGTGATTGTATTTCAGATTTTTCAGATTCATCTTCTTTTGGTTGATGTTCACTATTCTTGGTTTTCCTCACATGAGGTCTCAGCTTATTCAAATCCGACAATCGAACTGGTTTCAAAAAAAATTCTTCTGCTCCCTCTTCTAAACATCTGTTTGTACAATTTGTAGTTAATACCCATTCATAGCTTTCAACTCAGCGCTTCATTCAATCTTTTCCAAGTAGAACAAAACAAAACATACCTGCTGATTCTTGAAGGAACATTCTCAGATGACATGATCACTACTGGTATGTTTCTCAGAGATGAAGATTCCTGCAAAATCCATCACAGAAAACCCAGTAAATCACTCAAATCTCAAGTAAGGTTTGGTTGAGTGATTTGCAGTAGTGTAAAGGAGTCAACTTCTTTGGCACCCACCATGTTCAATTCAATTCGGAGGATGAGAAATATTTTGGGCTCAAAATTTATAAGGGGTGTATACTCGAAAAAGTAATAGTGCTTGAGAAGAAGCCCGTGTAAAATCAGGCCATTCTACCCATCTTAGCTATGAACTAATTTGGGATGCAAATATACAAATCTGAAAATAATTTTATTTCAATATTATGGAAAACATAAATTCGCATTATACTTGAATTTAATGTTATTGAGGAGCCGTGTAAAATAAAGTAAATGTTTGGGTATAGAAACTAAAATCTCAACCAAATGGAACCAGTTAACCAAAATCTTATAGCAAACCTAACTATGAACTGATTTGGGATACAAATATATAAATCTGAAGATAAACAGTAGGGAAAACAAAAATTCCAATAAATAAATAATTGGAAAAATAAAAAAGAGGAGAATATAAAGGAATCTGGTTATGAAAGAAATTAAAAGCATTCATAGAAATCAAAACATACCTTGATTTTTTTGAGTAAATCATAGCCTGTCATTCCAGGCATACAGTAATCTGTTATCACAAGATTTACTTCCACCTCCTGTTAACCAATTCAATGAAAAATTTTTTAAGTATAATGAAGAAGAAGAATCAATTAAGAATGAGATACAGGGAATTGAAAGAAACCTGATGATTAATGTTTGGAGAAACAGAAGGTGTATTTTGGCTGTTTTTATCATCTTCTTGTAAACCCAAAAATTCTAGAGCTTTACTACCAGAATCAACCGTAGTAACTGCATGCATTCAAAATCCAAAAAGCAAAATCAATTAGAGCCAAAATTGAAAAATAACCTTTTATCTTCTCATATTGAGATTCATAATTAGTAAAGTACCTTGATAAGAAGAGGTTCTGAGGAGTTTCTCAATAAGCTTTCTGTCAATAAGACTGTCATCAACTGCTAAAACATGAAATTGGGATTCTGCTGCTGCCATCCCCAAACCCATTACCACGGTAATGCTCAAATATACAGAGAATAATGAATGACTTTGGTTTTGTTGTTTCTTCTTTCTTCCTTTCTTTCAGCTTTTCTGATTTTATGATAGAATTGAGAATTGATTGAGTAGAAAAGAAGACAAGCCACAACCACAAGCACCCAATTCCACGTTCTACAAATTACTACAAAGCAAGAATCCGACCAGATTTCATTTCCAAATCTTGAAAATTTTGTTTAGTTGATTCGGGGTTTTGAATTACAAACCAAGAGAGCAATGCAATAATTAAAATAGTGGAATAAAATAATGAAATCAAATCTACATGGAGATTTTATTCAAGGAGACAGAAAGAGAGAGATGATGGAAGAGATGAAGGTGGTATTATTTATTTATTTATAATTGCAGTTGTGATTGTAAGAAATGGTTGGTTGAAAAATCAAAAAACAAAAACAAAATGTGAAAATTAGAATGAAAGCAAAAGAGATGGAATGGGTGTGGGACCCAACAAAATCCTCTCAAAAGATACAGGTGATGTAAGCAAAGCAATGTTGCTTTTTATTTTAATTCTATTAATTTTAAAATATTAAATAAAAATAATATAATAAATCTAATTTTTAAAATAATTATAATTAAAAAATAAAAATATTTAAATTAACAAATTAATGTATATATCTTTTTAAATTAATAAAATTCAAAAATATATATTTAATTAAAATTTAAATTTGTATATATTCTTTTTTATTTTTCTAATTTTATTTTTCTTGAAACGTGGAGCTTTTCCATATCTGGAGCAGGTGGGGAAGTGGAGAAGAACTGTTGTTGCTGGTGGTGGTGCCAATTTTCTTTTTCTTTTCCTTTGCTTTTGATTACCTTTCAAGATTTGTTTCCCATGCCGTACTATATCATACCATCCATCATCATCTCAGTCACAATGTTTTCTTTTATTTTATTTTTGTATTATGTTATCTTATGTTATATCACAGGGGTGATTTATTAATATAAAATTTTTTAATTTAATCTTTAATTCTTAAATTCTAATTTAAAAGATATATATTCTTTATAAAAATTTAGAGTAATCTATAAATTTTATCATATCCACGTATCCCATCGCTGATCGAATTTTAAATTAAATTACGATATTCTTAATATATATATAATTTTTATCCTATTCAAATTAAATTGTGATATGTTGATCTTTTCATGAATTTTATTGAATTTAAATACCGTATTATTAATTAAATTTTAAATTAAATTATGATATTATTGGTCTGATTTTAAACTTGAGCATCACTTAGAAATTAGAAAAAAAAAAAGTTAAGGTTATATTATGTTATGTTTTCCATGCTATCCCACACCATTTTTATTTATTCACATATTCATGCATCTCTCTCTATGATTGACCTAACTTTACAAATTCTTAAATTGTAATTCAAAATTTTCTATGAATACAAACCGGTGTTAGGTTTGAGTGGTTTGGGCAATTATGACATCCTCTCTAAAATCTATTAATAGTAAAGATATAATTTTTTTAATAAATTATCATATACAATTTAATTTAATTTAATTTAATTTAATAATATTAATATTCACATAATTTATATAATCTATTATTATTAATTATTTTAATTAATTAAAACTATTTTGCTAACACAATAGTTTGTTTGTCCGAATCGATTATAAGTGTAACCCCTAATGCTACTCGTTCGGTTAATAATATTGTATTATTATTCATATTTATTTATTATTAATTTAAATTATGTATTGATGAATTTATTTATTTATTATTTAAAAAACTTTGCCTAGTGTATAGACTTTTAACACATTGAAATTGATTAAGACTCAATTTCATTTTATAATATAATAATTTTAATTTACAATTATTATAAGATAAAAATTTTATATCAAATATTATTATAAAAATATATATATAATTTATAAAAATTAATATTATTAAATAATTTTTTAATTACACTTTTAATATATAATAAAAATATTATAATTTCAAACAAAGTCTTCGTCTATATTATTTAATTATTGCTCAAAATATTTTACAAAACAAATATTATCCATTTCATAGAGTCAAATAAAATGAAATATAATGAGATTGACCCTCTAGAACTTTAATATAATTAGAAATTAATTAATTAATTAATTTAAAAGTATTTTATTTTATGTCGTATATGATTATGTTTAGATTTTTCATAATGAATTGTTCTCTAATTTTTGTTCTAATAAGAAGTGGGCCAAGAATAAAATGATGACTTCCAATCTTTTTAATTTTCTTTGTGATGAATATGAAAACAAAGTTGGTCATTGTTTTCAAGAAGTCTAAGATTTGATTTCATCATATTCTTCGATTACAAAAGATTTGTTCAACGATTTCAACAAGATTTTCTCATAACTTTATCTTTAGATTAATGATTTCAAATTAAAAAATAAAAAAGATTAATATTTTTATTTTATAATTTTATATGTTAAATAAATAATAAAATTTTAAATTTTATTATAGTTATTTATATTATATAAAAATAAATATACTTTTAAAAATTTGAAAATAATTTGATAAATTTATTTTAAAATAATTATAAAAAATAATCATATTATTTTGTTACATCGATTTTTTCAAGTTGTACCATTTTTAATAAAAAAAATTACATAAATTTAAAAATAAAAAGAAAGGTGTTAGGTTTTTATATGATAAAGATGTAAATAAATTAATTTAAGGATATTTTACCAATATATTTCATAAAAATTTGTAGGTTTTTGAGATTCAAACAAAAGTAAAAAAAAAATACTTTTTTTATTAAATAAAAACGATATTAAAAGGCATATTAAATTTAAAAAATAAACAATTTTAATTATTTTAAGTAGATAAATTTAAATAATTAAATATTAAGAAAAAATTGTTAATTATAATATGACCCCTAAATTAAAGGAAGAAAAAAAAAGAAAAAAATTACAAAGGCCGTTGATCGCTACTTGATGGAATTGTTCCCAACTATAAATGCAAGTGGCGTGGCTTTGAAGGGGAGGGGGGGCCACGTAACAAGATAATGAATGGAAGTTGATGCGTGTTTTGGAGCAGCTGAGATCAGATCACAAGAAGATTCGCCTACACCCTTTAAATTTTGTTGTACAACCTGTTACACGTAATGCTACCTTACTGATTGTTTTCCCTTGTACTCTCGTTGTCGGCTCATTCGAGGAATAATCCACTGCTTCTCATCTCATCTCATTTCACATCTCCAACTCATCTCAACCATTTTTATTTTCACATAAAATTTGTTTGTTGACCTGACTTCTACCAACAACTAAAATGCCCGTGGAAAATTGTTCCATACAATGAACCTATTTATTCGGTTTAAAATAATATTATCTTATTAATTTGTACAATATTATTAAAAAATTAATATTTTTTATTATAATATATATATTTATTTTAGGTGCTCACATGTTAATAATGCTTACACTTTAATTTTATTACATAATAGAACAAAATAAATTACTGAAGGAATTTGTCTAATGATAGATGATGACCTGCGGACCGCAATGCATGTGTCCCATTCCCGAACACAATTTGATCAACTGTTATTCTAACTGTAGACCGTACCTTACCCTATCCTACCCTACCAAACCAAAAACACTACATAATTATTTCTTTTGGGGTCTTGTCCTACCGCTCCTTTGAATCAACCATGTCCGCCATGTGCAGTGTTGTACACCTCGAATTTTATTTTTTTTTAAATAATAATTTTTATATATTATATATTAAAAAAAATTTAAATGTGCTGGTATTTAACTTATAAATTATATATATATGAGAAAAATAATATAAGTTAAAACTAGATATTTAAACTACTAATAATATGACTTAATAACATTAAAGTTTGTTACAGCTCAATGAGTGATTGGGGTTTAGGATTTTGAGTTTAAGGTTCTGAGTTCGAATTTCTATAGTACAAATATTCGATTGATGCGTTAAGACGAAAATTCCGATTTATTTTTGTGTGTGATACTATTATGGATGATCCCTACATACGTGCCTAGTAGTTAAGAGTAGGGTCATGTGATCTACGATCACGAGTTCCGCGAGAGTAAATAAAAAGACATTAAAGTTTGTTCCTAAAAAATATAATTTAATTGATTCTTCTTATACCAATTTAAAAAAAAAAATTCTTAATTTTATTTTATTTATGAGATGTGGAGTGATAAAAAGTTTTTTTTTAATAATAAATAATTGAATTGATTTAGAATTTTATGGTGTGAACAAGAGATTAATTTATTTTACAATAATTACGAAAAAAAATTATAATTTGTCTTTATATGTAACGTGAGTTGGGTCTTGAGTCCTTAGAACCTAAAAAAAATGAGATTAAAAAAATATGAGTGAATTATATATTAGGGTTGTTCAAAAAATCCGGTTTTTTAGGGTATCGGTTCGGATCCAAAATTAGGTATCCGAAAAATAGGATACCGGTTTAATTAGGATCAGGATCAGGTTCAAAAATTTAGATCCGATTTAATTAGGATCAGGA
>JAVXUL010000003.1:636794-659089 GCA_035590515.1 Trichilia minutiflora | reverse complement strand
TAGAAGTTAAACCTTATGATAACGATGATGAGTTGCTTCCTACATTTGATGAGGGAACAAGTATACAACAAAAAATTGTTTAAGAAGAGAGTTCATCCGATACAAGGAAAATGAACTGCTAATATTTTAATAATTATTTAATATATTATTTTATTTTATTTGTAATATGAATATATCTTGCATTTTATAGATATATTATTTGATTTTTTTTGGATTATTAAACTTGTAACTACTTTTATTCTATATATTAATATATAAATATCACTCTAAATAAATATTTTTATTTTGTTATAAATATAAAATAGGTAAATAGTACTTTAAATAAATATTTCTATTTTATTTTATTATAAATGTAAAGTACATAAATAGTAAATATTTTTATTTTATTATAATTATATTTAATTTATGTAATAATTAATATAAAAAATGTCTATTTTGATGATTTAATTTACAAAAGCGCTTGTTAAAAATTATATCTAAACATTTGCGTTAGTATTTAAATTAAGATATAAGCACCTTTTGATATTTACTAATCAAAGGTTAATTGTTTTTTTTTTAAATTGCTAAAATAAAAGTATTAAATAATATAAACTTTAAATATTTTAGCACTCTTTTTTCAAGATTTAATGGTTGATAATATGTAGCAAAATGTTATTCCATCAATCCCATAATATAATATAATATAATATTTAAAATTCCATTGAAAAATTTCGTTTTCTGAATTAATACTTAATTGATTGAATTTAAAAATATATATTAATTTTTATCAAATATTAAGTGTTTTCACTTTTTTTTAGTAATATATTGGAAAAAAAAAAAAAGAAAAAAAAGGGAGAGAAATATGGATAATGTATAAAAACCACCAAACCACGAAATAAATGCCGCTAAGTTGCCTTACACGTATCTCTCAAATTCTTTCTCACACAAAATAAACATCTCCAAATATCCCAATCTCTTCTTCTTCTTCTTCGTCGTCGTCGTTCATATTTATAAATTTATTTTATTATTAATTCAATTTTCTTCATCTGATTCACAGCCATTTTCGTCACCGCGTGTGATTTAATTTCCGTCAATGACAATCCTCCTCTTCGCTTCACCGCCAACCTCCTCCGTTCCCGCCATTCCCGAGCTCAAAATTTTCACCATTCCTAAGCGTTTGAAGTCCACGAGACTCCATGCTACTCGCAACGTCGACGAGTTTACAGAAAAATCTAGCTACTTGTTCGGGCTAAGCTCGACGGATGCCGACTCTATCGTTGATTATGATTTGAAGAAAATCTTTTCTATTTACAGGAGAAAACCGTTGATTGTGCTGCGTCGAGTTTTTCAAGTTGGAACGACGTTCGGCTGGTGGTTCGGGTCTCGGTTCGTGGATGAACGGATGGAGCGATCCGATCAGATGTTTAAGGTGAGGATTTTTGGTCGTTCTTTGAATTTGGTTGTCTACTGAATAAATTTTAGTTATAGAGTTTGAAAATTTTATGAAGTCGATAACTTAGCTTCAATGGAGCTCTGGTTTTACTTCATTGCCTTGTTGTGTGTTTTATCTGTTGCATTCTTATTGCAATTAGCTATTTTCTTTTACTTTTAACTACTTGGAAATGAAGTTTAATAGTTGCTTCTATAATGCTTGCTATCTTGCATTCATCTTCAAAAATTTTTAATCTTAGATCAAGTGGCGCTAAAGTTGAAAAAATTTTCATTCTCTATGCTGCGTGAGTGTAAGGATTCGCGTTTACAGCTATTTTTTATCATTGTGGCTTTCAGGTTCGAGCCGCTGAGCTGCGGAAGATACTGATAGAACTTGGTCCTGTAAGTTTTGTTTATTAAATTTAAGGACCCTTAATGTGTTGATCTAGGCATATACCAAATCTTTTTTTGTATTCTAGGAAAATAATGTAAATTTGAAAATTTTGAAGGAATTTTGGTTTAAAATCGCCTTACGTAATAGTATTTCAAAGGATTATGAATGAGAAACAAGTTGGTGACCAAATGCAGAGTAAAACTGCATTAAAGTCGTGTGAAGCTTTGAAAGCTAAAACAAGACTACTATTTTAACATTATCCAATCATACGGTAGTACTGAGTACACTTTTACGAATTATCATGACATAAAGTAAATAGGGCATGAAAATCACCTTTGCCACGTGAATGCCTGATGTGCTATGGTTATTGTTGTTGTTATCATTATTTTTGAAGAATCAGGTCTAGTGAAAACCAGATATAAAACCAGCTTGTATTCTATTAGTAAAAGGAGAATAACAACATAAAGAATGAGAAAATTTTAGATAAATACAAAGAGAACTAAAGAATAGATGGTCATATATGTTTAGCAAGCCATTCAAGGAGAATAAAAGTTTTCATCTTTGTTTGTCTTGTGAAATGGTATGACAACCCCATCCAAAGCTTTGATAACACCTTGTCCTATATTCTACATCAAGCCGTTTGGTTATGTTTGTAAGAGTTTCATCTTACCATCCAGACATCTTGATGTAGAACGAGTTAGGTTAGTTTTAATATCATTTTCCTTATTTTAGTTGGATTAGATTTTATTTTCTTGCTAGAGTCAGGTTTGGATTATTTATTTTAATAAAGTCTAATCAACTAAAATGAGGACAATGAAAGGTGTAGTAAAACTAACTCATTCTACGTCAAATCTATTTCCCAACCTTTCAATTCAAAGATGTGGCATAATTCTTGGTGAAACCTGTTCAACACCAACAAACACAAAACATTTGACATAATTCTTGGTGAAACCTGTCAATACCAAAAAAATACATAAAATTTTTGTTAAAAAAATCATAAAGTACAACTTTTGAACAGGAAAGAAAAACACTTTCATCCCAGCCATTTGTTAGCTGTTAATGGTCATGATTATGTCTTGGTCCCAGGTCCCTAGAATCATGCTGATGAGGCTACACCACCTGGTTAAGTGACATCTCCAAGAATAAACATTATCATCTAATCTAGGGAGCATTGAAAAACTATTCAATTTTGTGAAGCAAATTATCTTTTGTATTTTTAAATCACATATTTTCTTGCTGTTTAATTTGTATCTGGATTAATTCTTGAATTTTGGTATTTTAAGTCTGAATTCTCACTGTCAACAGCTTAATTTCTGAGCTTCTCAGTTGTAATTGCCTATGTTTTTCTCTTTGCTCCAATTTTCTTTTGGTTTGATAAGAAGTTGTTTTTGTGTTTGTTTCAGGCATACGTCAAAATTGCTCAGGCTATTTCATCCCGACCTGTAAGTTGTCTTGTCTCTTAAGCTGCAAGTTAGACTTATTCAGTAAGTAATGGATATTTATGCTGTCACAAAGCCCTTTTTTTGTCAGAATCCGTTGAACATTCAGTTAACTATTCTAAAAATTTCTTATAGTTGTATGCATTTGGACCATCTAGAAATAACTGTGAGATATGGCTTTTAACTAATATTAAATTTGAGCTTTGGTAATTTTACCTGCTTAAAAGATTTTTGTGGTCTTCGTTGGATGTTAAATTAACCAACAGTATGAACACTTTGTCGTATTTTCTTTTACTTACAATAATGCTAGTCCTTGAATAGAGATGCTTAATTATAAAATTTTTTCCATTCAAGCATTGTTATTTGCATATCTTATCTGAAAATCCAATTAGGCCTTCAAGTCTAGGGAATCCTCTTTTGTTTGGAGGGAATATGGAACATTTGCCGTAGGTTCAGGTTGATAGTTCTGTCCTTAAATCCAGCAATTTTTCTGGACCTTGACATTATCATATGGGCTGTTATGTTACCATTGAAAGCCTGAAACATGCAAAAATAGCCCACATTTAACTTAGGCTTTGGTTTGACATGGAGACAACCCTGCTCGCAGCTACATTTGTTCCATTCTCACTCTTTTTATTTAAATCTTTGTTTAACGTGTTCTGATGATGTTGCTTAGATGTAATTTCTAAATTTTATTTGATTAGCCTCTAGTGCCTCTAGTAGTATTTTTATAGTTTTTAAAGTCATATTATTGCAGTTAAATTTATCTTTTTTGTAGGATTTGATACCACCGTCATATTTGGATGAACTCTCACTGTTGCAAGATCGAATATCTCCATTTTCTTCTAAAGTTGCTTTCAATACAATAGAACAAGAACTTGGATTACCAATAGACAAGCTTTTCTCCGAAATATCACCAGAGCCTGTTGCAGCAGCATCTCTTGGGCAGGTTTTGTTTACACTTATCCCCTGCTCATGACCTGACAATTACTTTAGTCATACTTATTTTGTAGTTCTCTTTCCCTCTATCTCCCTCTCTTTTTAACCGGAATTGGCACATGTTGTCTTTCTCTGTTTCCGATAGGTTTATCAAGCTAGACTTCGTCAGAGTGGAAAGGTTGTTGCTGTCAAGGTGCAAAGACCTGGAGTTCAGGCTGCAGTTGCATTAGATGTATTAATATTGCATTTTACAGCAGGATTGATAAGAAAAGCTGGAAAATTTAACACTGATCTTCAGGTACTGTTGCAAACATATGAATTGGTGTGTGATTCACCATATTTCTTTTAGGCTGACATTGGTAGATGAGATTCTTGAATTGAATACATATAGATGGATTATCAGATTGTCTTTGTTATATATTGACTATAAATGAAAAGATTATCTTCAATTTGCAGGCTGTTATTGATGAATGGGCATCAAGTCTTTTTCGGGTATATGTTAATATCCTTGTGCTTTATGTGGATAAATGCTACAACATGATTTAGAGCAAACTACCCTCTCATGCTTAAAATAAAATACTTCTATGTCTGGACAAGTGATCGTGTACAATTTTCTTGAGTAACGGTGATGATTCACACCATTATGAGCTGCCTTCTACCAACCACTTAAATATCAAATTTTTCATTGTTTTCCCTATTCTTTTCTTTGCTTACTTGTTTATAAGGAAATCTTGGTGTGTGTTTTTGTTTGGCATCCATTTAAGGTGATATTTGAGGCCATAGCTACTACAATTTTAACTAGAGACATAAACACCAGCATTCAAATAAAATGCATGGACATGTGTATTGCAATGTATCATGAAACTGGAAGTTGAAAACTGAAGATTCTGGCCGGTACTTATATTGAGCTTTACAAGCTGAAAACTGTTAGGAAATAAAAAAACATTGTCACTCTCTTTCTTCATAAAGATTTCACGGGCATCAAACCTAGCTTGATTTATTAGTTTAAGGAACTCAACTGATACCATGTCAAGAAACTAGAGTCCTAGAAAGAAATCTGCATTATAAGGAGAAATAACACGTGTAGGAAAATCTCACCTCTTTTCTTGCTCTATATTTCATGAAATAATTAAACTTTACACACCAGTATTTGTCATAGGGATATGAAAAATGAGATCTAAGGTCATTGTTGCACCATATTTTTTGTTATTGGTATGATATCTATGATTGTAGGAGCAAAGGATTTGTTGTACATTGAAATTTGGGCATCTGAAATCTTCTTGAACAATGAAATTTGGATTATCATATTCCTATTTCCCTGTTCATATTTGGGAGGCCCATTACTTCAACTAATACCTGTTGAGTATAATGATGTGAATCTGGCTTTAATGAGTTCTAATATGCAATGCAAAGCACTTGCGTTCTCTCGGTCTGAGAAGTGCATTGTTGGAACTAGGTTGGCGTTGAATCAAGTTTTCAAGGCGAGTGGGGTGGGGTTTTCAAGATTGTTGACTTTGAAAGCTTACATATTTCCTTTCCATACTTTAATTTTCTTACATGCAGACTGTTTCCTGTTTCTTTTTCTCTAAAAAAATTCAATATTGTGACATTTAAAAATTTCAAGCACGCTCAAATACTTGATCATAGAATGTGTCAGGTTCCCTTTAAATTATTTTATTGAATGAGCTTGTGTGGGGAATATTCTTAGAGCTTCATATTGAATACAGGTAATCACATTGAATGCAGGAGCTGGACTATAAGAAAGAAGCGAATAATGGACTTAAATTTAGGTAAGAGCATGATTTTAGGTCACCGTTGCTTTTGAATTGTCATGACTGAAGTGTCTCCTGTTATGTTTTTTAAAAATTATGTAACTTCTGTAAAATGTTTTAATTTCATGAAGCTTTGGATTGGTTGAAGACATGAGTTGGTGATTTTTGAAAATTTTACGCTGTTGTATATGAAGAGGCATCTAACAACTATAGCCTGATGGTCAATCATTTAGTCAGATGTTATGAGAGAATGTGGTAAATCTATCTATATGAGATAAGTGGACAATTCCATTTAAATTTTACAATGATACCTGAGTCCTTTTCATAGAGTTTTATCTTTCATTTTCTTCACCTTGAGATATTTGATAAGTAAGTTTTAGTCATTGACCAGTAGGGGTGGGATGTATCACTCAAGTGTTAGAGAAATATCAGCCATACCCATGTGATTGTTCTCCTACCAAGCTGTTTGCACTTCCCATTAAAAGGATGGTTGATGATTCACTATTAGATTGTTAGAAAAAGGAAGTAGTGGTTATCACACAAGTGTGAGAACCATAAACCATGCATTGTGATTGTTCTTTTAACTATAAATGGTGCTATTCCTTGGGCATTTAAATTCTAAATTTTATTTTTCATTCAATGAAATACTTTGTTACCTTCATTGCACCGTTAGATTGGAGGTTTTCAATATGACATTTGTGTCCTGTTGCATATTACCTATGATAATTCATAATGCCAACTATTTTATTATATTTTTTCTATATGGGCTGGTGATGCTCTAAATGTGGTCTGCTGCATCCATGAACAGACAACTATATGGTGGAATACAAGATGTGGTGGTTCCACATATGTACTTAGAGCAGACAACTCGCAAGGTCCTTGTTATGGAATGGATTGAGGTATTTGCTATTTTGTGATTTTTTGTATGTCAGTTTGAATTTTGAATTGAATATTTGGAAGAAGGGATTCTAATGGTCATTCCACCATATAGTTTGGTGTGGCATATGCTTTATGATCACGAGGCAAGAAAACTGTGTAACTTGGCTGCAGTGTCAAATTTTTGTCCTTAATTAAAGAACAGAAAGGAGATGCAGGATGAGTGTTGGGTGGGGTATAACTATTTTGGTAAAAAAATTACAAATGGGTTGCACCTTTGGAGGTTTATTTCCTATGAGATCACATTTCTAAGCAGTGTTTGACATTTGATCACTGCAGTTAGCATACTCATGTATTATTATTGCTACCTACATCCATAGAAGGACCTAATATTTTAAACTTTCCAATGAGTACTTTAATTTTAATATTTAAGAAGTGCCCTGCTATTGGCATAAGGGAATTGGTTATTGTTCATATGACCAAGCATAATAACAACTATATGAACTGTTATATTTTTTTTGTAATGCTGATAACCGTATTTGTCCAATATATGTGCAGTCTTCACTTAAACCTCTTTTCCATCTCCTTTCACCAATATATTTGAATACAGATTGGAACAAAGTAATTTTGTCAAAAATATGATCATATTACGTAGTGAAGTATAAGCATCTTCAAACTAAACTGGTGTCTTGGTTAGAATTTCCAGAATTCCATTGAAGGATGTTATGGGGTACATGACCCAAGTGGGCCTTTTATAAACATAAGAGTGACTAGCATAAGCTCTCTTGAAGATGTGTCCTGGCATGCTTTTTTGCTTATACGTGAAATTATTTGTTCATGTTTTCTTGTTTTATGTTATTGTAGGGGCAAAAATTGTCTGAAGTGAAGGATCTTTACTTAGTAGAGGTTTGGAACTAATTGCAGTTTTTATAAGGTTCTCGAATATCTAATTCAGTGAACTTTTATCTTTTACCCAATGGTTAAATTGATGTACATTTCATGGTGCTTTGTAGGTAGGAGTGTACTGCTCGTTCAATCAACTTCTGGAAAAGGGTTTCTATCATGCTGATCCGCACCCTGGAAATCTTCTTCGTACATATGATGGGAAGCTAGCTTATCTTGGTATTGGTTCTAAATATGGATAATATACCTTTGGAAAACATTGCAAATTTGAAAATTTGTTTAGTAAAAGGTAATAAAAAAATAAAAACAGAATTTAGGTATGTTTTCTGTTTTGTTCATTGACATGTCTTTTACCACCTTCAAATATAGAGTTGTTTCTACTAGACATGAGTTTTATTAGTTCTTTAGTACTTGATTTAGTGATAGTTCTATTTCTTATCCAATTTCCATTTGATGTTGGTCTTCAATAGTTTCATACTAATGATTGCTTTTTCTTATTTACTCTCTTTTCTGTGTACTGATGTTCATGTGTCTATTTGTATAATGTGGACATAAACAGTGACCATAAATCCTTTACCCATTGACGGATTATTTTGACTATGCAGTTTAATTCATTTGTAGTAATATAAACTCTATCCTCTTATTTTATGGTTATTTTATTATATTTTGATGTTATTAGATTGTTTGTGGCCTCCTTTGACAAGTATATTATTAAATGGTTTGCATTACTAATGTGGTGAATATATCTAATTCCTTCAGATTATTGACATTAAAGGTCTTCACAATTGTGCTTTATTATGTTTTCATTGTTTGTCACACTTGGACAACAAATCTCAGTCTCAAATCTTGGGACACATTCACCCTCGTGTTTTGTTTTCAAACAATAATGCAACATACATTTCATTGAAATATTATTAGTGTAGAAAGGAAAAACCTTAGAAAAGTGGAGAGTAAAAACTTTTTAATGAAGGAATTCACTTTATTACTTTTAGAAGTGGATAAGTGCTGTATCAAGACATATAATGATTCAATCTAATTCATGAATCCTGTCAGTTAAAAGCGTTTTGTTGGTTTGACAAAGTACTTTATATCTTGATTACTCAATTTGACAAAGTTTTAGAACAATGAAATAACCATTTCTATCACTTTTATCTTTTCATAATTTTATTGGATTTTTATAAGAAAATAGCAATATATTTGTGTCCACAGTATGCCAATTGAATAACCTGTGATATATTGATAGAAAGAATACTGGTCCAGAATTAACTTTTAGTATCTTTCATTGCCAGATTTCGGTATGGTGGGTGAATTTAAACAAGAACTCCGGGATGGGTTTATGGAAGCTTGTCTCCATCTTGTTAACCGTGATTTTGATGCTCTGGCTAAGGATTTTGTTACTCTTGGGTATTACAGTTGTCTGTATATTATCTTTGCAGCAAAGAAATTATTCTAACTGATACCTAAAAAAGCTGTTTAAATTCCACAGGCTTCTTCCACCAACGGCAGAGAAGGATGCTGTTACAAAGGCCTTAAAAGGTTTCCTCTTTTTGTCTACATGAACCATTGATTTTCAGTGGTTGCATTTGCTGGATTTTATTGTCTTTCATTTATATCCAGGAGGATATGTATTAACTAGTTTTGCTATTATCCACTTTGTTTGTCTGCAGGTGTCTTTCAAAATGCCGTTGCCAAAGGAGTCCGAAATATAAGCTTTGGGGACCTTCTAGGAAACTTGGGAACAACCATGTAAGATGTTCTTGTTTTTATCTGTGCACAAGATAAAACACTATGTAATGTGTGTAGAATTATATTAAATTTCTCTGGCATATTAGCCCCCTGGTTTAATAATGGCTGATTGTAAAATTCTTCTGTGGTGATATATGTCTTGTATTCATATCTTTGCTAATCCTGTGCATTTTTTTCTCATATTGTTCACAGGATGAATTTGTAAAGCTTACGAGAAAAATATGGAAATATTTACCAAACAAGATCTTTTTAGAAACAAGGAAAACAAGATTAAATGAAAAATAAAAATTCCAGTCTCATTATGTCTATGCAAATTGAGCAATCTTGAGTTTGTGGTCCACCTGAAATTGTTCTCACATCTCATTATGTCTTTAGAATATGTAGTAGCTCCATAGACTAAAAAGACTAAAAAGTCTGAAGAAAGTGATCACAAAGAACGAAGACAGTAAGTTCAATATAGTTCACGGCTGTATAGAACTTACCTGTCATCTTAAAGAGGCATAAATATCTACAGTCAATTACCTATATGTTTAGGACGTAGAATAGCTTGGTACTAGGTTTATTGTCAAAACTTGACAGCAAGAATGTTATTAACTGTAGGAAGTTGTGTTCAGCTTGGAGGATCTGTATATAAACCAAGGTAGTGTTGGGGTTTTTTATACTCCTATGTGATACTTCTGCGTTCTATCGCTGGATTCGTAACAATTCTTTATTTTCTTTTGTGATATAAATATGCAGATTTCATTATTGTATCTGGATCTACTGTTCTAGATTTTTCTATGGGTGCTTTGTTAATATGACGTATTTTAAATTAATAGTGTGTTGACTTCGGTGGTGATTGCTATAATATTGAGCCTCGGCTATATAATCTAGAAGTCATATGTGAGTAATGAAATGATATGTACCATAGACTTGAAACTTATGGTATAGGCAGTGGTCAATCAAGAGTGTTGGGGAAAAAGATAGCTAAATAGAGAGAGGAAAGGAAATCAATGTATGTTTGTTTGTGGTTTACTATGTGTGTGCATGCATTTGTGCACACATGGGCAAGAGTCTGATTTTTTCTGTGGTGGCATTTATGCTATTGAAAGTGTACTCGTTTACTTTAAATGAGATAACTTATCTTGTTCACTTTTCTGTGCAGGTATAAGTTCAAATTTCGAATACCTCCATATTTTTCTCTTGTCATTCGAAGGTAGTCCTGCTTTAGTAATTGAGTAGCATTACATCTAAAAATGTCTGTTGACAGTCTTTGACTTCTGTAAATTTTATTGTGATTGTTAGGTGTTCTTTTAATTTGTAATTTACCGATATTAGCTACTCAAGTACTTCATTCCTTTCCTCTCTCTCAGTCTAGCTGTATTGGAAGGGATTGCAATCAGTTACACCCCAAATTACAAAGTTTTGGGTAGTACATACCCATGGATTGCTAGGAAAGTTCTAACTGACAGCTCACCACAGCTTAAGTCTTCACTGGAAGCTCTTCTTTATGAGGTACATATGTTACGTTCTTATGCTTTTAGGTGTGTTAAATAAGTTAACTGCTTACATATTTACATACAATATCTAATTCCTAGTTTCTTTTCTTTTAGGAAGGTGTTTTTAGAATTGACCGTCTCGAATCACTAATCACAGAGGTGAAGTTTTCTATTTCTTCTAACCTCCTTTATTTTCGGGTGTGGGTTTGCTTGACATCTGCTCATAATGAGTTGTATATTTTGCACTTGTATTTTCTGTTTTTCATACCTGCCTCTGAGTCCTAAATGAGTCTGGTCATATCTGGCCACATCTTATTACCAGTTTGTTTAGGCCCTCCCTCATTTTGATATTTCTGTCTCTTCAGCTTATTTTATTATCTTTGGTAATTGTGTCGCAGTCTCTTCGTGCCCAAACAGAGAAAGCCTTGGTTAAAGAGGAAACACAATACTCCAGGTTGATTACCAAGGAAATCTTTTCTTTCACATTGACTGAGAAGGTATATACTTATTGTATAACATCTGACCTTTACCATGCCATCACAGTGGTTTTTTAATTATTAACTCAAAAAGTATTGTCAGGGTGCCTTTGTGAGGGAAATACTTCTTCAAGAATTTGCTAAGGTACACTTCCACGCATTGTGTTTTATCTCCATCTCTAGGAAATTACCCATTAAATGTAGGATTCTGTTCAGTGACAATCATAGACCCTTAAATATACGATCCTCGGTTGATACCAACAAAACATGCTACCAAGGTTCCATCTATATCAAGTTGTGCCTGTGTTAGTATGTGAAAATTGTATTCATGCCTAGTTACAGAAGGTCAAAACCGTTTTGACAAGTTGACTTAGCCGGTACCGTAGAGCATCATTGATGAATATCTTGTGAAACCATGCATAATATGAATAGACTGGTGACCAATTGACATATTCATGATTTTGTCTCAAATTGCTTTCTACAAATGTATACAGGGTTTGGATGCACTTGGGCTAGCAATCCTCAATTCTTTTACTTCAACAATGATACCCTTTGCTGCTTCCTCCTCGGTCTCTTCACTCAGCAAAGAAGACATAATCAACTTGAGAAATTTGCGTCGTCTTATGTTATTACTGTCAAGATCCAAAGGAAGTGAACCATCCATTGTGGTAAGAGATAGCTTGCAATGTGCTATGACAAAGTATATCACGTTGTTCAGTTCGAAAAAAATGGAACTAACTCTTAAACTTTAACAAAAATAGACTTGATTTCTCTTCCAATTATAGGTAGCAAATAGGTCAAGCCAGCACGACATTGCACAAACTTGACATGAAAAATAACGAGTTTGCATGACAGGCAATCCTGCATGGTTTGGCTAGCCTCACATTTCAGGCACAAAAGGCCAATGGGCCACGTGGTTCACATTGTTGAAAACAAAATATGAATAAATAATTAAGTATTTAAAATATGTATATATATATATTGTTGGAAGGTTTCATGATTTTTCTAATTATGTACTATATTTAGATAGCTATTATATACATGAGCTGTTAGAGAGAGATTAGAAAATCGGTAATATTTTTCCCTTAATTAGTAAGATTAGTTCCCTTTTCTGTACCCTAAACAAAATCTTTAAATCATTGTGCGCCACAACATAACAATTCATTCAATCATTTCATATTTTCACTCTCTATCTTTTTGGCATCAGAGCAAAGAAAAAAATCTTAGGTATTGAATTTGTTGAATCTGTTTTTTCTATTATGTTTGAAATCATGTCCGAGTTCTCTTACCCCTCAATTTTCTTAAACCGAGCCTAAAATTGTCCGAAATCCTTCTAAAAGTAACCCTATTTAGATAACCAAAATTCGGCTAAATAGCGACAATTTCCTTTAGTGGTCATAATTAGTCTAGATTTACCTCAAGAGAAGAGAAAGATCGACTGTCTCACAGGAGATTCAAAGAGGCCTGACGTGAAGGACCTTGCCTACTTCGTTTGGTATGCTTAGAACTCAATAGTGATGACATTGTTGGTCAATTTCATGGCAAAGGAGATTGGTGCAAATTATATGTGCTACTTCACTGCCAAGGATCGTTGGGACAATGTTTCACAAATATATTTTGACCTTGAAAACCAATCTCAAGTGTATGAGTTAACCCTACAACTTGGAGAAATTCATCAAGGTAAGGATTTTTGCACTTTAATTCTTTGAAAAGGATTTGGTAGGATTTCAAACTTTTCCGTGACCACAAGTGGAAACCGACATAGGACTGCAACCATTACAAGAAAATGGTGGATGTCAGTCGCGTCTTCAATGCAGGCTTAAATATTGAATTCGATGAGGTGTGTGAATTATTAGGAGAAATTCGTTGCCATCCATTAGAGAGGCATTTGTCGAAGTATGCTAAGAGGAGACTCGCAAACATGTAATGCTGGGAAAAAAGGCCTCTGGTGCAACCGGAGCTGTAGAAGGATTAGTCCTAACAACTCTCAAAGCCCAGGTCAGTCGTAAAATGCCCCAAAACCGGTATGGAGCAGACAAAAATAATTTGCAGTGTGATTACTATGGAAAAATGTGCCATACCAGGGAGAATTGCTAGAAGCTGCATGGTAAGCCATTTAATGGTAAGGAAAATAGGTTTGGTGAACAAAGCACAGCTATTGCTAATGAAGCCAAATCTTCACCCTTCAATAAGGAGCAATTAGATCACATTCTTAAGCTATTAAAATCCTATTCATCACCTACTATTCCTATCGGATTTCTGGGATAATCAAGTAGAAATTTTTGTGCACTCTCTGTTCTTGCAGAAGTCGCCCCTAGGATCAATGATTCAAGGACTTCAGATCACATGACAAGTTGCTCCTATTGTTTAACTCATATTTTTCTTGTTCTGGTGCTGAAAAAATTAGAATAGTTGATGGTAGTTGTTCACCCATTATAGGCAAAGAACGTTAAGATTTTGAAAAAATTGCCCTTGCATCAGTTTTACATATTCCGAAACTTGCTTGTAATCTTCTATCTATTAGCAAATTATCAAATATTCTAATTGTTCCATTCTTTTCTTTCCTGCTCGTTGCATTTTTCAAGACCAGAGCTCGGAAAAAACGATTGGAACTGCTAGAGAAATAAATTTGGTTATCCTACTTGATGAAATTACTTTTAGGAATAGAAAAGCTTAGGGATTAGGTAGTACAAGTTCAACCTCTATTTATGATCAAATAATGTTATGGCATAAGATATTCGGACATTCTAATTTTCATATCTCATATATTTATTTCCTGGTTTGTTTAAAGGAATTGATTATTCTAAGTTACATTGTAAAATTTGTCATTTGGCTAAAAGGCATCGTGTTTCATTTCCTTTAAAGCCTTGTTTTGCATCAAAATTATTCTATTTATTTCATAGCGATGTTTGGGACCCATCTCAAATTACCACACTTTCTAGCAAAAAATAGTTTGTAACTTTCATTGATGACCACATAAGAGTATGTTGGGTTTATTGGTTAGAGAAAAAATTTGAAGTTGAAAAAACAATTTAAGGAATTTTTTCTCATGATTGAAGATCAATTTCAAACCAAAATTAGCATTTTAAGAATAGATAATGGAACTGAATATTTTAATAAATATCTAGGGACAATTTTCTTGGAAAAAGGTGTTATTCATCAATCAACTTGTCGTGACACATCACAATAAAATGGAACAGTCAAAAGAAAAAACAGACACTTGGTTGAAGTTGCCCATGTTTTCAATGAATGTTCCTACATATCTCTAGGGTAATGCTTTCTTCATTACTTGTTATCTGATAAACAGAACGTTATCTTGTGTCTTGAAATTTGAAACACTTTTAACCTATTTAGAAAGGGATTTTTCAACATCTCGGCTGTTTATAGATTGTCTTTGGAAGTTTTTGATTGTGCATGTTATATTTATGTACCAAGTAATTTTCGATTAGAGCTTGATCCAAAAGTTGCAAAATATGTGTTCATGGGTTATGCATTTAACAAAAGGAGTTATAAATATTTTAATCCTATTACTAAAAACATTTTCAAAAGTATGGATGTATCCTTTGTTGAGGACCAACCTTTCTTTCACAAAAATTCTCTTCAAAGGAGAACATAGTTGATGAAAATAATTTTTAGGAAATTATAACCCTACCTGTTTCGATTCTTTTGGAACTATTAATTAATTCTAATAAACTAGTTCAGGAAATGACTATTGATAATATAGAAAATAGTAGTATTCCTAATTCTGCGTTGTCAAATGTTGTTGTATCTAAAACAAGGGGGAAAATACTTAATACTTCCATAAAATCATCCTGAGTTTTAGGTTTATATTAGAAAGAGGTTTCACAAACAATCTACTGCACCAATTATTCTTCCAGTAGATGTTCAATTCAATTTACTGAGTAAGGGTTTTACTCCAACCATTTAAAGAAATTGTCAAATAGTCATAAAGTCTTTATGTTGAGGTTTTCAAATTTGTTTGTTCCAAGAACTGTCTAGGAAGTATTAAGTGATTCGAATTAAAAATTAGTAGTGATAGAAGAGGTGAACGCTCTCAGGAAGAATGACACTTGAAGTGTAGGTGATCTACCAAAAGACAAGAAGACATTCGGTCGTAAATAGGTATTTACAGTGAAGTGTAAGGCAAATAAAAGTGTGGAAAGATATAAAGTCAGACTCGTAACAAAAAGATTCACTCAAACTGATGGTATAGATTACCAAGAGACTTTTACTCCTATTACTAAGATTAATTCCATTAGGATACTCATGTCCCTTATGGTTAATTCCAATAGGCCACTTCATCGGTTAGACATGAAGAATGTGTTTCTTAATGGAGATATATAAGAGGAAGTGTATATGGATCTGCCTCCTGACTTTGAAGAAAAGTTTTGGAAAGATAAAATGTGCAAACTGAAGAAGTCATTATATGACCTAAAGCAATCTCCAAAAGCCTGGTTTGAGCGCTTTGGTAGCATCGTTAGAAGACGTGGATTCTCAAAAAGCTAAGTAGATCATGCTTTATTTTACAAACACTCCGTCGAAGGTAAAGTGATTGTCTTGATTGTGTATATTGATGATACAATCATGATTGAAGATGATATTCTTGAGATTAATGATTTTAAGAAGCTTGAAGATGAATTTGAAGTTAAGAATTTGGGGAAGCTTAAATATTTTCTCGATATGGAATTTAGTAGATCTAAGGAGGACATATTCATCAACTAGCATAAATACGTTTTTAATCCGCTCAAGCAAACGAGAATGACTGGTTGTAAGGTAGCCAAAACTCCAATCTAGCCAAATTTGAAGTTGGAAGCAGCTACTGTTAATGAGTAGTAGATCAAAAATGATATCAAAGATTAGTTGGGAGACTAATCTATTTAGCTCATACACGACCTGACATAACTTTCACAATAAGTGTTGTTAGCTGGTTCATGCATTTGCCTAAGTTTGCGCATTTCGAAGCTATGTTTAGGATCTCGAGGTATCTCAAGGGGATTCTGGAGAAGGGACTAATATTCAAATGCAGGGGTCATCTTTAAATTGAAGCTTACACTGATGTGGATTGGGCAGGCAGTATAAATGACAGAAGATCCACCTCGGCTTATTGCACTTTTGATGGAAGAAATTTGGTTGCTTAGAGAAGGAAAAAACAAAGTGTGGTGGCAAGGAGTAGTGCTGAAGCCAAATTTCATTCAATCTTACATAGATTCCGTGAAGTTCTTTGGATCAAAAGATTTTTGGAGTTGAAGATTCCTATTCCAAAACCCATCAAAGTATATTATGACAACAAGGCAACGATTTCAATTGCTCACAATCCGGTTCTACATGACAGAACAAAATATGTAGAAGTGGATAAACACTTCATTAAAGAGAAATTGGATAATGGTGTGATATGCATGCTTTATATACCAACCACTAGCCAAGTTACAGACATCTTTACTAATCTCAAGGCATAATTTGAAAGTTTTGTTAGCAAGCTCGCCATAACTAATATCTTCATGCTAGCTTGAGGGAGAGTGTTGGAAGATTTGTATGATTTTTGTAATTATGTACTATATTTAGATAGCTATTGTATGCATGAGCTATTAGAGAGATATTAGAAAATTAGTTTTATTTTCTCCTTAATTAGGAAGATTAGTTTCCTTTTTTGTACCCTAAACCGGATCTTTAAATCTCTTTGCACTATAACATAACAATTCATTCAATTATTTCTGTAGAAATAATTGATAAAAGATGAATGGTTTGTATTTGTTAAGATGATTTATACACGAATATAAATACCTATTTATAAGTATTAAGTATACAAGATAACTATTCTAATATAAGATAAGATAAATATAAGATGAAATTATCTCTAACTTATCATGTAGCACTAAAGATACTTAACAACTAACGATAATTCTAAGTATATAAGATAACTATTTGATTTACAGTAAATATCTTCAATTAACAAATTCTTAATATTCAACTAATAAAGACAAAATATTCAGTAATATCAACATTCCTCAAACTGGTTTAAAGATATCCACCATAGCCAGTTTAACAATTAGTCTTTCAAACTGTCTTGTAGGAAGTTCCTTTGTAAACACGTTTATAACTTGTTCAGCAATAGAAATATATGACGTACAAATTAATCTGTTTTCGACTTTTTTCTTTGATGAAGTGTTTGTTCATTTCCACATGTTTTCTATCATGAAGTACTGGATTATAAGCAATTGAAATAGCAGCTTTATTATCACAGTACATTTTTATAGGTAATGGATTTAAAACCTTCAATGCTTGGAATAGTCTCTAAATTCATAACACTTCACAAATTCTATGAACAAATGATCTAAACTCAGCCTCTACACTACTCCTTGTTACCATGTTTTGCTTTTTATTCCACCAGATGATAAGGTTGCCTTCAATGAATGTACAGTAACCAAAAGTTGATCGTCTATCAATAGTACTCCCAACCCAATCTGCAGCAGCATAGGCCATAAATGCCCACAATATTTTAGCAGAAGACCTCTTCTTAAAGTTCCCTTTAAGTATCTAAGTATTCTATGAACCGCATCAAAGTGTTCTTGTCCAAGTGAATGCATGAACTGGCTAACCATGCTGACTGCAAATACTATATCTGGACATGTATGTGACAAGTAGATCAGTTTTCGAACAAGTCTTTGATACTACTTTCTATTCAAGATTTCTTCCTTTTTAGCAAGCTTTAGCTTAAGGTTGGACTCAGTAGGTGTATCGGCTAGTTTACTTTCTAGTAGACCTGTCTCGTTAAGTAAATCAAAAACATATTTACGTTGATTCAAAAAAATACCCTCTTTGGATCTAGCAAACTCTATTCCAAGAAAGTATTTCAATGCACCTAAATCCTTGATCCCGAAATCAGTTGCAAGTTTTTTTTTTAGTCTCTCAAATTGTTTATTGTCATCACCTATCAATATTATATCATCTACATAAACAATTAAGATGGCAACCTATCCTTCTTTACTATGTTTGTAGAGCATAGTATGATCAGCTTGGCTTTGATAGTAGCCACAATTCTTTACAGCTCTCCCGAATCTCTCAAACCAAGTTCTAAGAGACTGTTTTAGGTGATATAAAGACTCTTTTAATCCACAGACTTTGTTTGGTCTCAATTTTTCCTTAAATCCAAGTGGTAGTGTTTTAGGGGATATAAAAACTTTTTTAGTCCACAAACTTTGTTTGGTCTCAATTTTTCCTTAAATCCAAGTGGTAAGACTCATAAGGACCTCCTTCTCAAGATCTCCATTTAAAAAAGCATTTTTCACATCTAACCGGTGTAATGGCCAGTTGAAAATCACATTTAAAGATATTAAAATTCACATCCTCCTTCTCAAGAATCATCAAAAGCTTCTGAATGTTTCTCGGGATAAACAAACGTGTAATTTTTGCGATATAAGCATTATAATTGTGAGAGTTTTTCATACGAAAGATATTTGGCAATGGGATATTTAGTGCAAGTTCGAGTCCTTTCTTAACAGCTGTAGGAATATCAAGATCTGATGGTTCTTGGTTAGGAGAAGTAAAGGAATTGAAGATGAGTGAGGAACAAAATTACCTGTAATATCTAGAGGTCCAATTCCCAAAGGTAGAGATTGATCACTTCTAAGAGGAATAGGCTAACCTTGGCTCTTTTGATGAAATCGTCTTCTCTTTGAGTATAAACCAGAGGCTCCGTATGTTGTAATAAAGGTTCAATATGTTGTAGTGATTCTTCTCCTGTTTTAGATATAGTAATATTCGATACTATATGATTAGGATTCTTTTTATTTTTTTCATCAATTTAGCACACCATTCCTAACTTTGAGATCCCTGATGTTGAGGTTCGGGATGGGACGAATGAGGTGAAATAGTCAAAATCATATTTGGTAAAGGAGTATGAGATACATCTCAAAAATTTTCTTCCATCATCTCATTCACCTTTTGAAGAGAATTTTTGAGAAAATACGATTTATGCTCTAAGAAAGAGACATCCATATTCACATTTTTTTTTTATGTAGGATTATAGCACTTATATCCCTTTTTATTAGGAGCGTATCCTATAAAAACACATTTTCAGCCTGAGGATCAAGTTTGGACCAAGTATTGTTAGGTATATGAACAAATGCAATACAGCCAAAAAATTTTACCAACTTTTAGAGGTAAATTTGAGTACATCCTTGATAAGAAAAATATTTTTTGAAAACATTCTAATGATGTACCATAGTCTAAAACACGTGTAGGCAGTCTGTTAATCAAATAAGAAAACTGCTTCCCCTTAAAGATATATTGGAATATGCATTGAAAACATTAAAGCACGGACCACCTTAAGTAAATGCTTATTTTTTCTTTTTACAATTCTATTTTGTTGAAGTGTATCCACAAAGGTAGACTGATGATGAATCTCTTTTTCTTTTAAAAAACTTCCGAATATTTCGTTAAAATACTCCGTCCCATTATCAGTGTGAAAAATGCTAATTATTGTTTGAAATTGAGTTTCAGTCATTGTGTAAAATTCCTTGAAAAATTTTCTCAATCTCATATTTCATTCATCAAATAAATCTAATACAAACGGGTATGATCATTGATAAAGGTAACAAATTATTTTTTTTAAAGATAGTAGTAAATCTTGAAGGTCCCCAAACATCACTATGTATTAAATGAAATGGTTTGCAAAAAGTGTAAGGTTTTGGCAAATAAGTAGTACAATGACTCTTAGATAAACAACTTTCACAATAGAACGATAAATAATCCAAACCTTTAAATAAAGTAGGAAACAAATGTTTGAGATATGGAAAGTTAGGATGTCTTAGTCTTAAGTGCTAAAGCATTATTTGTTCATAAATAAAAGTAGAACTAACACTACTAAGACCCTGAGCCTTTTTGCTATTAGAGAAAGTATCGTCAAAATAGTAAAATTTACTATCATCTTAACATTGCCAATCATCTTCCCTGAGTTTTAGTCCTGAAATTCACAATAAGAATTACAAAAAATTACACGGCAATTAGATTCTTTGGTTAGTTTACTCACAGATAAAAGGTTACAGATTAGTTTAGGGACATGAAGAACAGATTTTAGATCAATAATCTCAGATATTGTTATCGAACCTTTTTCGACAATAGATGAGAGACTACCATTTGCAATTCTAACTTTCAATACCAGAACGTGGAAGGTAAGTAGTAAAAAAATTAAAAAGGTTGGTCATATGATCAGAAGCTCCAGAGTTAATGATTTATGGAGTAAGTTTGAATAACAAGAAAGGGCTCAAGAAAGGACATTATGAGCACTACCTGTTTGTGCAAGAGAAACACCAGGAATGCCAAATAAGAAATTAGATTTTAGCAATTTTAAAAGATAATCCATTTATTTCTCGTTGAAAAGACTTATCTCAGTTTCATTGGCAGTGGAAACCACACGGTTGTTTTTGTCACCTGGCTTGCTGCTCTTCCAGTTTGCTGGTTTTCCGTGGATTTTCTAGCAAGTCTCTCGAGTATGACCTGCTTTGTTATAATAATCACACCAGACCCGTGGCTTCTATTCAGTTTTTCGCTGAAAATTGGTTGCTTTATTACCAGTAGCCTCGGCCATAGTAAGGGCGAAATTCTCAACGAGCCCATTAGTAGTCTTTTTACCCAACATTACATTTCTGTGGTTCTCTTCTCTTCAAACCTCAGCAAACACCTCTCCAATTGAGGGAAGTGGAGTCCTCCCAATTATCTGTCCTTGTGCTTCATCAAATTCCCCTTTGAGTCCAACAAGGAATTTTGTAAATGCGATGAGCCTTCATGGTTTGTTTGTTATAATTGGCATTTTCAATAGATTTACATTCATAATCATTGAATAAATCCAAATCCTGTCAAAGACACTTTAATGAATTGAAATACTTGATGACCGAATCTTCTTCTTACCAAATCTCACCAAGTTTCAGGGTTAATACATAGATCTGAGATTAATTTCCCAAATCAGAGTACATTTGATTCACATTGTCCCAAAGTTCTTTGGCCGTTGAGTAGCACATATAATTGGACCTAATATCCTTGTCCATGGAGTTCACAAACCATCACCATTGAATTTTCTGCATCCCAGGTTATATATGTTGGGTCCTCTGGTGCTAGTGCCTTCTTTTTTCCTGTCAGGTACCCAATCTTTTCTCGTCCTCTGATGTACATTCGAACAGATTGGGACCTCCGTAAATAATTATTACCATTAAGGCAAATAATGGTGATTTGAATAGGGTGAGAGTCGGTATTAAGGGTTGATTCACACAAGGTTGGTCCACTGGGTTGTGAGGGATGAGATTGTTTCGGAGGAAATATCAGACATGGTTGCAAAGAAACTAAGAAGGAAAAGACAATGGTTTTTTCTTGAATTTCTTAGGAGTGCTCGGATACCATGTAGAAATAATTGATAAAAAATGAATGATTTGTATTTATTGAGATGATTTATACATGAATATAAAAATCTATTTATAAGTATTTAAGTATTTAAGATAACTATTCTAATATAAGATAAAATTATTTCTAACTTATCATGTAGTACTAAATATATTTAACAACTAACAATAACTTTAAGCATTTAAGATAACTATTTTATTTGCAACAAATATTTGCAACAAATATCTTCAACTAATAAATTCCTAATATTCGGTAATATTCAATAATTTCGTATTTTCATTATGTCTTTATATATATATAAACAGTGAACAAAAAAATATAAGAAGGCTGAATAATTTTTCTATATTGAAGTATAACTATTTAAAGAGTTTAACTACGTACAAGAAAGGTAGTTAATCTCCCTAATTAAGGAGAAATATACTATTCAACTAACTACCCTAATATAGAAGAAAATAAATAGTGATTCCTAA
>JAVXUL010000003.1:624248-636694 GCA_035590515.1 Trichilia minutiflora | reverse complement strand
GATAAATAACATGATAAATAC
The DNA here is from genome assembly GCA_035590515.1 of Trichilia minutiflora. Taxonomy (NCBI): domain Eukaryota; kingdom Viridiplantae; phylum Streptophyta; class Magnoliopsida; order Sapindales; family Meliaceae; genus Trichilia; species Trichilia minutiflora. The sequence goes on along the minus strand of JAVXUL010000003.1, from coordinate 636,673 downwards.
AACTGTAACAAAGATAAAGAACAGTAAATAAAATTGGTTTCTATGCTAACAACAGAAACATTAGATTTAGCATTAAAATACAAGAAATCCAAAGATCTGATCACTAAGTTTGGTTCGAAGCAATTATCGTCCAAGATAATGCTTGCTTTCTCCTATTAATTTCAATTTTTAGCACTCTTGGTTCATGCATATGACTTGCTCGATTGTAGTTCTATACACTCAACTTTTAACTTTAATAATCTAATAGCAAAATGTTAGCAATGACATCATTCATCGTAATGAAAAAATGGTAAAATTGAAAACCTTTTGCCCATCTTCATTTTGCCAAAAAACATGAAATATCCAATAAGGTACATCTCACTTGTGAGACAAAGGAAAGAGCTAAACAGGATGGTAAGAAGCACGATTTCATCCTAAAACCAGTTGCTCACCAATCTTATCTCCCCGCACCCACAAAAGAATAAAAAAATGATGACGAGTGAGGAGAATTTTGTGTCGTGCTAACTCAACTTTCATCAACTGATAGTTATGTTCTCTTTGGTAGTGCTAATTGGCCGTTGTCTTAAAAGTATTTATCAAATTTAATTAGCACTAGCGGTGATTTCCAAATTAGCACATAACTACATGCCAATTAAAATAGCACTTGGAGTGCTTCACAGGCAGCACTAGATATTTTAAAGAATTTTTCTGAAACGTGCTAGGAAAAAATAAACTGAAGTGCAAGAACTATGGAACATAAGCACTTTCTCCCTAGCGCTCCCAAGAATCCAAAGTCACCGTAAAAATGGCAATATATGTTTATTATCTAAGAACAAACAGCATCATTTAAGCATTTTGAAGAGACTATATCTCAGCAACTCTAATAATATTCTTGTTATCCATCAACATCTCAGAGGATGAGCAACAAAACATCTTGAAGAAAGAATAAATCACTGTTTAGGAGACCTAAGCAAACAAAACAAGAACCAGAACCTAGATGAAGAAGTAGATGGTTTTAATAGATCAAGAACATCAGTTAGAACTTGTTACCTGAGATATTTCTTTCTCAGGATATTGCAATTCTTCTACTCTAGGAATTGAATTTACAGGCATCACACCAACTCCAACTGCTTGTGATGGTGCAGAGCCAGTGGCTTTGGATGAATTCAAAGCCCCCAATGAGAAGGAGGTGCTGCTTCCATCATCCAATTTGGCAAGTTTTGAAGGATGATTTATTGATTTGGAAGAATCTTGAACCATGCTTTTTTTCTCAGTTAAACCCACAGGCATGTTGGTAAATGCATTATTTCTATGTCCCCAAGTTGCATCATCAGGAACTCTAGCAGATCTATCAGCATCCTTACTAATTGTCTGTACAATGCCCGACGATATTGAGGGACTAGGCTGTCATTGTGAAGAAAGATTTTACAACACATTAAATACAATAACTACCACATAATTATTAACTAAAAACAGTATATTAGCTAGGATTTGTTTTTGTTCTTTCCTTAAGTTCTAAAGAAGATAATGGGTTAACTGAGGGAGTAAAAGAATTGCCAAGCACAGCAACTCGTATTCTAGAAGTATATAAGCAAAATATTTTGATCAGTGCAAAGCATTCACTGCACACACTCATTCTGAGACAGAAAGTGAATGCTGTAAGAATGTTTACATCAATGTAGGCATTAAAGTAAAAAAAAAGGGCATCATAATTCCATTTAATTTAACCATTATAATACATTCTATCTGCATAAAACTTGCTCATTGACTTCTTTCCCCTTTATCCATTCTCACTTTTGGTCTAAGATCTATACCAAAGGTGGGGGCACAAGGAGAAAATTCTTTCACCAATCAAGCCAGAACTAGAAGAATATTCTAATGTGCATTGCAAGCTTTTCAGAGCATTAGTAGTGACACCTAATATAGTAAATAATAAAAAGTACAAGGAAACTTTGGCACCTGGGAGCCAACATCTGAATATGGAGGGCAATGTATATACGAAGACCTTGTGGCTGCATTTGGCAGATTTGTCCATGTGTTATGCCCTATATTGGAAGGTGCACTCTGTACTTGATTTTCTAGTGAACGAGGTTGTATCTGCTGGTTCAAGGAAGTGGAATTTGCCACCTGAATTTGAGGTCCAATGGATGGGTGCTTCGAAGGAAACAATGGAACTCCAGACTGCCCAGGCAGTGCAGCTTGTTGTAAAACTTGGTTCTTGGTGTGTTGTGTATGCTGAATTTGAGGATGCATAGTGGGCGGTAAAGGTGCAGAATATTGGTTATGAAGCAAAGAATTTTGAGGCACAGCTGGGACTTGACCTTCTTGCACTTTGGGAATCAATTGCATCTTCTGAGCAAGTGGGGGAAGCCCAGCCTGGTGAACTATTTGCTGCTCACCCTGCTGGCCGTCTTGTAACGAATACTGTGCAGGGTGACCTGCAGCCTGCCGAAGATTTGGCATCTGCAACTGTACAATCCAAATATAAAAATTGGGCAGATGTTATGTGACAATCAGTAAGTTTTGAATGACATGTAATAGCTCAAATTCTTTGAGAGGATGAAACATACCACTTGGGGAGACACCATTCCCAGCATTAATTGCGCCTGCAAGCATAATTGAACTTCTCTAAGCTCAAGCAAGTTGTGTGTCAATATGATAGGATTACATTGCAAAACCAAGAAAAAACATATCAGAACAAAATCAGAGGTAAAACTGTTAATGGTCGCATCAAGCCTTGGATTTGGGGAAAATGAGAATCAAGGGATCTCTGAGATCTCCCAAGGTGGATCAGCCGAATACTTCATTTATCTAGATCAAGATATACTCTGAGCATTTGTCTTTAAAAATAAAATTAGAAGGAAAAAAGGTTACAAGCAATCTTCTACATTAAAATTATCAATATCAAACAATAGAGACTGAAAATGATTTTTCACTCCTTGACTTTCAGGTCGATCAAGCAAGCGAATTATTACATTGAACAACTGGGTATATGCCTTGTACAAACTACAAAGCTGTTGGGAATGATTTCATGGAGATGAACTTAGAAATTAAATGGAGCCCAGAACCTGATGAGGAAGGTTTTGGAGTGCAAGTGCTCATCACGTTGTTGAGATAAAGCTCTGAAGTTACACGATTAGCAGCAATAAAGATTTTTTTACCTTTCTTCCTTTGTGGTTGTAAAATATGAAGACAATTCTATATTTCTTATTATTTGATACAGACTAACTATATGTAAAACTAAATAAACACAAATAAAGAAAGAGCTTGATTCCCTAATTAAGTTTAATCTAATCTTTAATATAAATATAAATATTTTTAACGCTCCCCCCTCAAATTAGTGCGTACATATCATAACCACCTAGCTTGTTACAAAAATATTTCAAGCTAATTATTCAATCCAAACGGCACAACAGAAATTGATTCTCGATTCTGGCAAACGAGTCTCAAAACAACGTGCTGAATTGCTTATTGTTTGTCCTATTTTTCTGAGTTGAACAAGTCTGGAAATAACATGATGAACCGCTTGGAGTTTATTCGTCGTCTTCTTATGAGTTGAACGAGAGTCTAGTGGCTAGAAACCTACAACCCAACAATCTAAATCTGATCCGCAAATAGCAAACCCAATAAAAAATGAATTTGGACTTGAAACTGCTTCTGACCCGCAACCTGCTTGACTCAAAACTCAATTACCCGATCCTGACCCGAACCTGCAATCTAAAGCGGCAAAACATGTCTGCTTCTGACCCGAAATTTAACCGAACTTGCAACCTGATAGAGAGACGACAGAACACCACTGATGGTGAAACCCAGCTACCCAATTCTGAACCAAACCCACCATCTGCAATCTGATATAGAGGTGGCAGAACACGACTGTGATGGTCAGATCTGGAAGTGCTCAAGTCTAGGACTTTGTTGGTGATGACAGATTGTCGATACAAGTTGTCGTAGTCACAGTGGTTGGCTAGAAAAAGTTGAAAGACAGTTGCAGGTTCACAGAAATTCGATCCTCAATTCCACCAAACAGCGAGGCAATCAACAGTGAAACTTGGTCAGAAATGAAGTCCGACAAATCCTGAGTGGATTAGAGTTGGCAATACTTAGGAATGTGTTTTTCCTGGCATTAAATGAAAGGTAGCAGCATCCGACTCCTGCAATCTCATCTTGGCAACAGTCTGGCTGAAATCAATGGTGAAAAATCATCGGTGTTTGGTTACCATCTTTGTTTGAATGGATTGGAGTCAACAGTGCTCAAGAATGTACTTTTCCCAACATTGAACAAAAGGCGGTGACGTTCAGCTTCTACAATCTCTTCTTGGCAGCAGTCCAGCAAAAATCAACAGTGAAGGATGGTCGGGGTTTTGGTTGTCGTCTTCATTTGGTGGATTGGATGCCTCTAATCCACATATGGTGGTGACAGTAGACTGTCGACTAGGGTTTTTTGATTGTTTTGGAAAAATATAATACACTAAATTTTACTAACTTTGAAAGTCTTGACAAAAAGAGAAATTTATTAGAGATATGTCATATAACCAATCATATCACAAAATTCAGGGTTATCATCTATATATATATATTCTTGTAATCAGTTGCAAAGTTTTTTACAATTAATAAAATGACATTTATTTTATTTTGCATTTGTTTAGTTGCTAATTTTAATTGATAATTTTATATTTAATGCATAATGAGATCCCGTGATGTATTATGTGTCAAGACTCTATCTGTAAAGTGTTGTACATATGATAACTTAATTTATGATTTAAATACATCTGAATAAGTTTCCAATTAAAATAATATCATTACAGATAATAAAATTGTATGATTAGCATGTTTTATTCATACCACTGATTAGTATTCAATACTAATAATTAGGTGAAAAGTCTCATATCATAAGAGTATAAATATGAGTATTACATTTAAACGTGTATTACTGAATGTGACCAAATGTGACAAATCACATGAGTGATTATCCGCAGTCAATAATTTATCATACAACCGTATTAGTGTACCACTAGTCCTTTGACTTGAGACATCACGACTGTTATCTACAATAAAACACATCACTCACTTGTATATATCGCACCGGACTAGTCACATTTAGTGAAAGAAACTTGATAGCAATGTGTTCTCATTGTATGAAAACAGGTAATGATCAAAATGAAATTTACTGACTTAGATATTTGAACTTGAAATCCTAGACACAAATATCATACACGAGATCAAAATCTCTTGTCAGACACAAATAATAATTTTCGGATACGCAGACCCCGTTTATGATTGATTTTCTAATCCTATGATCGACTTAGAGGTTTGATAATTTTATAGCCTACACTCGATCAGGAGTCGATAATAGAGGGACTTTATTACATGTAAGTATGACTATATGGGTTTATCTGAAATTATATTATTTGTGTTTTAAGGATGATGACATCTTACTAAAGACTATTCATGATTATTGAGAACTTTGGTTACAATAAATTATACTGAAATGATGCGAAAGCATTCATATCTATTCATGTCTAATTCATAGTGAACTCAAGAGATCACAAACAATAACCGATAAATAACGATAGGTAAAATAAATATCATTAAATTAGTTAATGATATTTTATATTAATGAAAATTAAATTACTCCAATATATCAATCGATAGGCAATTTTATTATTTAATGTAAAGAATAAACTTTCTCAACAATAACGCACTAGCACCCATAAGTTCGAGAAATATTTCAATGAATTTTTGGTATATTGTAAATATAATTTACAGATACATGAAAAAATAAAAGAAATGTTATTTATTAATTGATAAATAAATTTATTTATTTATTAATTATTAAATAAAAGTTGCATTTGTTAAAAAATAAATTAGTTTATTTATTAATAATTAAATAATCATTATTTAATTACATGCACCCTTATTTGACAATTGGCACAATATTGTGTTGCCAAATGTCAAGATCTTAGATAATGTTTATATTTCATTCATGTATAAATGGCTATGGTTTTTTCTATTTTTATTAATTATTGTAATTAATAATTATGGATAAAAATTAAAAAAAATATTTAATATTTTATAATGTTTTATACATTTGAAAAGTCAAACATAGAAAATTAATTATTATTATTTAGAATAATAATAATTGTATTATCCTTTAATTATTAATTTGTTAAATGGAAAGGGTAATATCAATTATGTTTGTTAAATATGTTAAGATGGATTTTTAAATCCACCAATACACTTTCTCCATTTGTTTTTATTAATCATTACCTTTTGTAATTAAATATTAATTGTTTTGTTAGTTTCTTTTGAGATATACGTCCAAGAATGGTGTGGGAAAATTAGATACAAAAACAAAAGAAAAGGAAAAAGGGAGAAAAAGTGTATCATTCGGCCATTCATAAATCTTGAGAGGGAAATTGTTTCTTTTTCAAGAACAAGTAGAAAGAAGAAAAGAAAAAGGAAAGCAACTAATCCCTTTTATGTTTTCTTCTTCTATCATTAGCAAGGAAGTTTTCTAAGTATAGAAAACTCAATTTAACCTTACTAAAGTTTGCAAAATTAATTGCAAGTTACTTAATCTTCCGACCATTGTTATCAAAATAGCGATTTTAAACAGTAAAATCGGTCAAAATCGCGATTTTAACAAGAAAACGATTTCGATTTTAGTTAAAATCGGAAACAGTAAAACAATAAAATATTTGATCGATTTTGACCAATTTTGATCGATTTTAATTGATTTTGACCGATCTTATTAATTTATAAAAATATTTTAAATATTTTATTATTTATATATTATTAAAAATTCCGTTTTTATGTTTCGTTTTTACGTTTCGATTTTTTAAATAGAAAACGATTTTAATTAAAATCACGATTTTGATAACCTTGCTTCCAACACCCAAAGGAAGTATTGTCATCGTTCCATTTGTGAATACTCTTGAAGGCCGGTTGGAGACGACTTGGTTACTCCGGATAGTCTTTGGGTATATGTTCTAAAAACCCTAGTTAATTGTGCTTAAAATTTGATTAAAACACTAAAAATAGCATAATTTTCTATGATCCTATATGGTTTTCTACTATGGTTACATAAGTTGTTATGTTTTTCCCAAGAAAACCCCACAAAATTAAATTAACCCTATGCTCACTAACCGCTCTAAAGACAGCACATCATTGTATAAAAGCAATTAACCCTAACTCAACTCTCAAATCTGCTCTGGTACCATGTAAAATATGAAGAAAATACTATATTTCTCATTATTTAATACAGATTAACTACATGTATATATAGAACTAAATAAACACAAATAAGGAAAGAACTTGATTCCCTAATTAAGGCTAATCTAATTTTAACATAAATATATATTTCTAACAGTGATATAAATAAAAACCCTGACATACAATTAGTGGCACAGAAAGGAGATAAGATTGGGTTTTGTGGGCCAAACTGCTAGAGTTTGATAATAATAGAAACGATGCAAATAATTCCCTTGTAATATAATTAAGAATTACATAATATTAACGTCTTTCTTGTACTGTCATCAACTTCACAGCTCAAAGCTATCTTATTTACCAATTTAAAGTACCAAGACTTGCTCATGGTGGAAAGGAGGGAGCAATTCAAAATAAGCACAAAAGCAAGTGCATCTGTGTGCTCATACAGACGGACAGAACATCAACTGATGATGGAATAAAAACATATATATAGATGTATAGGGTGGGGTTCCCTTGATTTAAAGCGAGACACAAGCTCTCCGCCATTAGATCCTTGAAATCTAATGGTTGAAATTCAAAGTCAAAAAGTAGCTTTTAATGTTGCCAACACTACAATCTTATCTACCATTGGATTGCATGGATTCAATGGATGAAAACTTGTTTCATTTTAAGTAAAAAATTTAAGTCAAACGAGTCCTGCCCTTGTACTTATATGACTTACAATAAACTAGAGGCATTTAAAGCATCATTGGAGTCTTCAGTTCCAAACAATACAAAACAAGAAGTTTAAACTTGTTTGAAATGTAATTAAAATATAACCACATGCTCTCCTCCTGCTGCTCCATACAGACAATTTATTTTGGTCAATGAGAGCACCACATTATATCCATAATATGACTTCCTTTTCACATATAATTGTCCTAAAAGCTCCAGTTCTCAAGAAATAATGGTAAAACTACAAGGGTATAAGCGATGGTGTTGATTAAAAATGCCTACATAGCAAAAGCAAGGGATCTAAGACGGCAATACCAGAAGCAGATATATTGCTGTTATCTCTACAGATGGCTGAGAATCATAAGCTTATATGGAGAAAATTAAAGCAGTCAGTACAAGAATCTTTCATTTATGGACATATGCACATAGCAGAGATAAGAAAATTGAAGGTACCGACAAAAAATGCAACATAAAAAAGAGACGGAGAAAGAAAACTCTCAACCATAAAGGTCTAGCAAACAATAGATAAACACACCTGAAAAAGGGCTTTCAGCAACTGAGGTTTTGCAAGTAATAGCTGGCGAGACAGTTCCTTGTTTTGAGTAGCCATCAACTGCCATCAGATAAGACTTCAAATATACCACTAATCGAAGTGATCTGGGCAAGAATATGAACGTTGCTAAAACAAATACCTTCATCTCAGACATAACCTCATTTAATTGAGTCCTGGATGTTTTAGCCAGATGAAGTGTTAATGGATCATTCAGAGATGCCAACTGACTCTGTATACTATTTTGATTTGACTGCATCCCGACCTGGGCACCACCTAGAGCCTCAGTCATAACAGTTGCAGCAGTTATAGCAATATGAAGGCCAATTGGCTGGTGCTGGACAGATTCACCGGGAATCACTGGGCCCCCTAATTGTTTTTGAGGGTCTGTGGATATACCCATAAAAAATGAAAATAAAATAAAAAAACAAGTTAGCAGCCACTTACCGAACAGAGTAGCAGAAAAAATCAGTGCCCAACAGCTAACCAGAAAGAAAAGATCCTAGGTCTTAATTGATTTGGAAAGATATCTCAAAGAACAAAAATTTGATTGGAAAAAAAAAAGAAAAGATAAAAGAAACTAACCAACATTTGCTGCCATTCCAGGTCCACCACGACCCTGCAAGAATAAGCAAGACAGTCATTGTTACTTGAAGATTCTAATAGAAACTGACACTCAACAAAACTACAAATCAGTGCCCAAAATTTCCCATCTAATTTTACCGGCAAACAAAATCAGAGGCCAGACCCTGTTTACATTTGGCATAGATCAGGAAGTTTGTTACCCAATAGAATCTGTTTTAACATTGGCTTCCATAAAGTAAAATTTTGTTGGTAAACCTCCACAAATGCTTTTGCCCTTACTCATGATTTTAATCTTCATTTCTACTTTCTACATAGTATGTCGTAACTAAATTAAAACAAGCAGTTTGTAATATTTCATTAAATCAAACAATTTAAATGCATGAAAATATAGCAGCAGATCTTTGTAACATCAGTCATGATTTGGTTCCCTGCAACCAGTGAACCAAACCAGAAATTATGATATAATACCTTTTTTTATACGAAGAAACCTAGCCATCTCACCAAATGAAATTAGGTCCAAGTCATAATAACAGATTTTTCTTCCCTAATTAGGACTCTCACCAAATCCTAGGTCATAATAACAGACACGCTTTCAGTTTTCCTCTTATTTCTTGATGTTGAAACTTATTGTATTTCAAGATACTAGTTAGAAGTTAAAATACTAGATTGCATTGAGGAGTTTAATTTAACTTAAGTTTGAACATTATTGATTGTAAATTGTAATACTCAACTGATTATAATCTTCACATGGTTTGTCAATTGAGAAAGCAAAAGAAGGCTGGTGTTGATAATGGATAGGATGCAAAATTTTAAAAAATACATAAGACTGTTATACCTGTACAGTAACTCATCATGTCCATTGCTGAAAAAAGTATGCAGTACATAAAATCACTAAAGAACAGCAGTGCAACAATTTGGTGTTGAAACATCTATACTTATTAGGTTTAAGAAGCTAAGTTCAACGACAAAAACTAATTAACTACTAAGATAAACACTGTTAGCTAAATAGCAACTAATATAAGCAGAAACACAACATAATCCTAGTTCACTAAAGAACTATAATTATCCCCACTATATTACTTTGTTAGAAGATATGAGCTACGACCTAGACATTTTGACAATCACCTGCTCTCTATTTCTGTCAGACCCTTTGTCATTTTCAGCAAAATCAACACGTAATTGCCTGCCATTGATCTCATAGCCTTGAAGATTACGGCGAGCACTTAAAGCTGTCTCTTCATCCTTATACTCGCAGAATCCATAACCTTTAGGTTTTCCAGTTTCCCTGTCAACGACTAATCTGAAACCAAATGCAGCTTTAAAACCAAGAAACTACCATTTTCGTAAAGAGAAAAGAAATCAAAATCAAGGAAAACATCTTCCCTACTGCACAACCCAAAATATCAATTAAAACAAATTGTCAATAAGGTTCAAATTTTTAATAATTTTGTATTATCTACAAATTCCTGATATAAAACTTTTCTTTTCTTTTTTTTTTTTTTGGTAAAGAGATACAAAAGCTTTTCTTTACTAATTAAATTAAATATATACTTATAGCTCGGGAAATAAAGATCCAAGACTTGATATGAGGTATGTCACAGCTTAGGCATCTTCATAAATTTTACATGCAATTAATTTACAACTGATACATCTTACCTAAAAGAGTTAATGGTCATAAATATATAGTTTTCATGCTAATAAGCACCACTTATTCCACCAGCCATTCAAGCAAAATTGTTGGAGCACTACTGAAATAAAATGCTAAAAAATGTAGCAAGAAAAAGCAAAAGAAGATAATAAGAGTTTGGTATAAACCTCCGTCCATCAATGTTAGAACAAACATCACTACCCAACAAAGCTATGAGTCAAAAGAAGGTATTTGGCCTTCTAATAATACAGTTTAGAGGCAAAATATTTAAGTACTCCATTCATGAAAAAATGGAATAAAGAAACATGGCTGGGCATTGAAATAATTGAATCTTAACACTAAACTGTTCCCTAATTCTCCAAAAGGAGTGTATCACAACCTTGGCCAAGAAGCTCAGTCAACCACAAAACTATTTCTATCATACCATGCTAAGCATGTAGCATAGGTACAACCGCACAAAGTATTTGTAATGCTTTCACTCTAGGTAATATTTATAACAAACATGCAATCTTCATTTTTCATTTGATTACTTACATGGGTTTCAATTTTTAACTTCATGCATTCATAATTTTAGCATAGTAGCCCATAACCATCTAATTGAACTAGTCCCTAATCTCGTATTTTGAACACTAAAAGCAACGAAATTTCTTCCCGATTTAAGCACACTACTAGTGTAATCTACATTCTTCGACACCATATAATTACGCAAACGCACTAAAAGTTAAAATATCAATAAATACATCACATAATGATAGGAACTCAATAATGATTAAAAATTATTTATTCTTCAACAATTTCATAGTCAGTAAACTCCAACTAAAATCCAAAGGAGTAAAATTTTAGATTTCTTAATCAAAAGTTTTGATTGAACTGACCTGAAAGACACAACTGGACCAACCTCCCTGCAGATTTCTATAAGCTGTTCTTCAGTTGCATCATACGGTATGTTCCCAACTAAATTTCCCCGAAAAAACAACATCACGCAAACGAAAACAAATTAAAAATGATCAAAACGTCTTCAATTGCCATTAAAAACAGAGAAATCAGATTAAAATACAGAAATAATAACAAAAACACAAACGAGAAAGAGAGAGAAAGAGAAAAGAGACCAAAAACGCAACGATGCTGAGAACAGGCCATTAAGCTAACAAGAAAAGAAGAAGGTGAAGCCCTGCTTCATCTTCTTCATTCTCTACAACGCTCTACTCGCTTTCTCTTCTGTTCCCATTTGCTCACACGGTCGTACTATACGGAGCTGTAGTCTGAAAATAAATTAATGAGCTTCGTATTTGAATTTGATTGTAGTGCTAGAGATTGAATTGAGAAACGAGGCTCTTTCTCTCATTCACGAAGAGAATGAATTGAAGAGTATAGAAGATGCCACGTCCTATGTGATTTAACCAAAATTGCCCAATATATATAATATAAAATCAAAAATACCCACATAATAATTTTTAATAAAAAATAATTTATTTCACTATTTTTTCATCAAAATACCCTTCCACATCCTAATTTCTCCCTTCTTCCTTCTCTCCCTCTATCATCAAACCCTAATTTCTTCCTTCTCCTTTCTTTTCCTTTCCTCCCACCATAACCACCGTTATTACACTTCAAATTTCCGACCTCATCAAAGAAGTCAACAATTTTTTATAAAATAATCCCGAAATTATAACTATGCACATTATATTATTTTTAGTGATAATTTATATTTTATATTTAAAATTAGATTATTTTAATTTT